>JAQFZQ010000211.1:0-42779 GCA_034696005.1 Glomeris marginata | reverse complement strand
ATCAGTGACGTTACCATTCCTTTGCAGCGAAAACAGCGCTTGGCGCTACCTAACCTAACCTATTTTTATATACCTTGAGTTGAGATGAGATGGCAAGAGAGCGCAAACCAAGCGGACATCCGGTTTACGGATCAATTCAGAACGTAAAAAAGGAAACGTAAATCAAAAAAACATTACCACTATGCATGTACGAAACAAGAATTTTAAATAGTATAAGAATGTCTGTCTGTCTTGGCAGTCTCCTAGTAAAATCTGTTTCAAAATGTCTTCTTGTGTGTTTTTTTTTTCACCTAAAATACCCTTGAAGTTACTTAGTTGGCAAAAATAAGTGAATTGCGCATAACAGTGCAAATTGCAATGACCTAATTAATTAACGTCCCCTTCATAAACATGTTCCCAGTCTGTCGCGTTTTATTTGCTTCTGAGACATTAAAATTTTCCACATGGAAAAAATATATAAATGCCACACAAGTCGCCAAAAGATAAATAAAATTACTGTGTTTTAGCTGGTAATTTTTCTCGTTGTATTTTATTAAACCAGAATTATGTCACTTTCCAAGAACTTCTGCAAAGCCTCCAAAACTTCTTGGAAAACTGGAGGTTCTTGTTCAATAAATACACTAAATACAACTATGTTATGGGGTATCAGTTGTTTTATAGTCAACGTGCGATGCCCAAGTAAGTTTCCAAATAAAAGAATTCAAATTGGGCCAAAGAAATAATGAACTCCATGTATTTTGCCTGTTTTTTCCTCGTTCTTTACTTTTCTTCATTTTTTCTTCCAAGTCGTAAAAATACAAGCCAATGCAGTTTTTACGCTACAGACTGAGACATGGTATACTCAAAAAACAACTATGAGCAAATGCTTTCAGCAGCAACGATAAGAAATATCATCCATACCTAACAGCAAATCACAGTGGCCCATTGGCCTTAGAATTTTCTCTGGCATTTCCTTACTCATTTCGGGCACAAGTTATTTTCTCCCCTAAAAACAACTTCTAACATCCAATTCCGTTAAAACCCCACTCCCATTCTTTTATCTTTTACCATTATTTCCTTTTAAAATAGTTTTAAATTCGTAAAACATCGTTTATGAATGACCCCCTCCTCCCCAAAAACCACCACATTTAAGTACAAACATTAAATTTTAACTGCAAATACAGTACCTCGACAAGTTAATATCTGTCTGAAATTTACAGACAATTTCGGTGCTCATAACGTAATTTGTGGACGCTCCCCGGGGTTTGCCACTCTTCAATTTATATTTTGCATGTCTTAATTACTTGACTTTCATTTGTATTTTTCTCAATTGTCTATAAACAAAATCACAAATGCAAAACAATTGCTAATTATAACTAAATAATTATTACAAAATAACCAAACGATATTGTTTATTTATACCAAGAGTGGATGATGTGTGTGGCATCCACTCTTGTTTATACTCACAAAATCCACATGCTTTATTAGCAATGATTCATCGTTGGAATCTATTATTTTAGCCATGATGTCATTAAAAACGCTCATTGCAAAAAAAAATCAGTTTGTTTTAGGACTGAATGACGTCATCAACACGTCACGGACCTAATTAACCCTGAACGTTTAACAATTCATTCATTTTGTTTAGCATATCGTATAGGTAACTGAATATTAAATTCGGTCCCATTATGTACACATTCGATGAATAACAAAAAAGTTGTAATGAATATGAATTTATGAGTGTAAATATAAAACAGAATGTCATTTATAAGGTTAATTGCGATATTATGCTATTTTAGCCCCTATAAATACTAATGCCATCTAGTGGTAAACTGCGCAAACCTCCACCACATAAAACATAAACGTCACCTTAGGATATACAGGCTGTTCCAGAACTCGGTATACAAACACTTTCAAGGGATTAGGGGGTCACAGATATAAATAAGATTTTTTCTTAATACATTGTATATGTCCTCAGATGCAAGGTGTGCGCACTAGAGTGTCATGAATAAGGTGGAGTAGGCAAAGGCATTTGGACAGAGTTACAGCAGTGATGCATGCCTGGCAGCATCGAAGCATTTCTTGCCTCACAGCAGCAAAAATTCCAGGCATATGTCACGTATGCTTGCTGCGGCAGCTGCGACTCTAGCAGTAAGATCTTCTTGGGAATCAAAAGTACTGGCTGGTTGGCTATTCATAAGACTGAATGCAAATTGGCTGTTGACCATTGCTGTATTTGCTCAATTCCTGCCATTGTGGACTTTTCTTTCCCCCTGGCTTATGACTCTCCAGTACCACAGATTTGCATCTCAGGACACAAAGTGTATTTTATATCTGCACCCCCTACCTCCCATGAAAGTGCGAATGTACAGAGAGTTCTGGAACACCCTGTATGTGTTGCATTCAAAACAATACATGCATGTATTAATTCCCCAAGTTAACTTTTACATATACAGTGAAACTTGTGTATGTTGACCCATTGGTTGACCACTCGCGGTTCCAAAAAATCCAGTCAACTTTTACAGGTGGTCAACATATTTCGATATGTAGTACTATAGAAAATGAATGTATGGCACTGTACCGCTATAGTATGCAATGCTTACACATCGATAATGACAGTTATAATTAAAATTATACACCAATCCGGGGAAATTTTGGAAGCCAAAATGATGTCAATTGACCGATGACGTCAGAACATACCCATATGACCAGGAATTGTAAAGAAATTCTTGCCTCGGAGTTATAGTCCTTTTCTTTATTATCATTGTGGAAAATTACAGGACAGGAAATTGTCAAGGGAGCAATTTTCTTTTTCCAGGTATGCAGGTGGTCAGATTAAAGAGGGTCGTCCCTATGTAAATCCTATGGGACTTTTTGGTTCCATTAAAAAACGGTCAATTTTGTCAAGTGGTCTGCATGTAAGGGTGGTCAAGTACACAAGTTTCACTGTATTATTCTCTTTGAAAGTTTTGAAAATGACGTTCGTTTTTTCAATAAATTTAAGCCGGGAATAGAATATGTTATTGTTGCCTGTAGACAATATTGATTATAGGTAAAATACGAATTAGGCCTATGCACCTATAGTGTTAAATTCCTCAATGACCATTACAGTATTTAGCATCCATGTAGGCCTATATACGAAATTTTAATACAGTAGAACAAAAGCCAAGCAAATTTATGATTTTTCTGACAGTCATCAAGTCACTTTAAATCTGCATTCAACTTTAACATATGATTAAACTTGGAATGTAATTTTTCTCAAGACTCAATTGTGTATGGATTTCCATTATTATACTGGTAGAAAATATGAAGCAAAACTAATTATATAGGCCTAGCTGAACCACTGACACTTCAAGTAGGCCTACATATGAGTTGCATGCATTCAGGCTTATCACACAAACAAACTCACAGGAAAATTACAATCAAATATCGTATCAAGGATACATTTTAGGACCTATATAGTGTGGCATAAAGGAGTGTCAAGGAAAGGGCATATATTATTGCATGCCAAATTTAGTCTTGAAATTATAACATGTCAAAATATAATTGTAAATCATTCATATTGTAAACGATGCTATAAAGTATACTTATTATATTTCTTTAAATAAACGCAAATTACTGGTAATGTCAATTATAAGCGAACACATGCGATATTTCACATAATAACACTTCATTTAACAGGGTGTCTACTAAACTTCCATTTCAAAATTGCAGTATACGTACATTTATAATTTTGTTTTCTAGAGCACAAAATACATAAAGTGAAAGATAGTTACACAACAAACAACATTAATCCCTTAAAAACTGATAAGTGAAATAGTCCATGGAATTCCAAAAGTCTAACAAATTAGAAGATGAACACAGAAATCAATACACGAAATTATGTGAAGTGTCAAAACCGATACATTTTCTAGGATTAAGAAAAAATTCCCTATATTTCAGGATTTCAAGGATTTCCAGTATCAGTAGACACCCTGTTTATTTATAACAAATATACAATGGGTCCAAAATGTAATAGAAAAATGCGAGAAAAAGTAACATAATTAATTGGTGGTCCCTAACAGGTCGGATAATCGAGGTTGATGAGAACATGGCCGTTCTGGTACCTGACACCGTTACGTGTGGGTGGGGCCATTTCAAAGAATGGGGAAGTGTACAGTTTTGGGGCCCACTTTCAGGTAAAAACCAATTGTAAAACCAAGGATAAAACAGGGCAAGGTTTTAGGGTCTTTTTTCCTTCTCTATCACCCCTCCCCCTTCTTAATGACCAAAGAGGAGCGTTTATATACCATGAACTCCTCTGGACCAAGACACGAAAATTATACTAGGGATGTAAGAAAGCAAGGGAGAAAAAAAAATAAGATGGGGGAAAAATTGGAAGAAAACCCTATGAAGCAAGTTGCATTCAAATTCACTTTAGGTTTGCGTCGTCATCACGAAACGCTTCATTATTACATGGGACCAAGAAAATGGCTGAAAGAAACAAAAAAATCCCCAATATATTATATATAATCGCAAACTCACTCCACCTGTGTGCAATCGCATTAAACGGAGTTAAAACGTTGCACGAACTCTCGTTTAAATCGTGAATTTAGCTCGGCAAAAAGGCAATTTTAACTCGTTACAACCAGTGTAATATGGCGGAATTTGCAACACGTGCTTCAACCATGATAGCAAATTTATGAAATTTATGCACACAATGTGTGTTCCCTTCCTTCCTTCTCTCCCACCTCCTAAAAAAATATTAAATCACTATTCTAAAAATACAGTGTTTACAAGTTATAGTTCTATGGAAAAAGAAACTCCATTGTTGGTACATACATGTGTGTGTGCCCACCACTCAAGTGCTCCAAGGATAATACCTTTATTCTGTGTAGAGGTCATGTAAATGTCATTAATTTCTATCCCTATGTTACTGTATTTGTTTACAACCCTAGCTGCAATGTCCGTGATTTTCTCCTCTAATCTTTTATACATTTCATATAATACACACACACCTCACTCACACCTGGTTTTTACAAAAATATTATTTATCCATTTTCCCCATGTAAACACTCATACACACACTTCCTTGGGTGCAACCTGGACAAGAAAAATTTAAGACACTGTAATATTTTTTTAGGAATACAGGTTTCAAAGACAGAATGCATGCTGAAAAGTAATGTCAAAAAACAGTCAGTAATTTAACAGAAATTTGTGAAATCCGTGTTGTTTTCGAACCAATTCGCCAAGAAAATCGGAATTAAAGTTGTTAATCAACTACTTATTTTGGAAATATTACCTAATCCTAATTCACTATATTTCATCTTTCCCAATAGAAATTTTGAAAACAAATTGCACACATGTTCAGTGTTCCTTTTCTTTATAAAGTGTTATGTATGCAGTAATAATACTGCATTGCAAGTTTCCTACATTGCTCCTAACCATCAGGAATTTAATTTGCAAACATGCGTCGTAAACAACGACAAAAAAGATATAATTCGGTGTACATTTCATAAAATATGCAAGCTTGGTAAAGGAAACTACGCTGCATAAAATTCCTCTACGTAATTGTTAACTGTTCCAAATGTAATAAAACCACTATAAAAACTTTCACAATATCTTAAACGGAACATGCAGTAATAACACATGAAATGCAAACGTTTCTTAAAGGTTATTCAGGTCCCAATATTCAATTAAACGAAAAATGTTTCCCGTGTTTAGACGCCAGATGGCGCTCCGAAAAGTGCTGTTCATCTTTCAGACGAAAATAGATTCCTATAGTACGTATTTGCAAAATTGCATTCATGATAAAGCCCTGCATAACTCTGAATATATTTCCGCATTTCAGAATTGGAATAACTAAAACGGTTTACATACGTTATTATAGTATGTTTATTCTGAATTTTTTATTTTCCAACAGTCAATATACGCTGTTGAATCGTTTTTCGAAGCTGCGCTTCAATTCTTTGGTGCCAAGCGTTCAAAAAATGGCAACCAGACGGCGCTGCACCTGTTTTCGCTCACACTATTTTTGATTTCGTTCACGCCCACTTTTCAGGAAGAAATGGGAAAAAACAAACAAAAAACAAATGTTTCAACCCACTTCTTGTTCCGTCCTAAACATTCATTATATTACAAGGGGTCATCCATTTCGGACGTGTAGTACCATTGGGAAGAGGGGGGTTTGTCCACAAAATGGAACATCTGGTTTAGTGCTGAAAATGCTATGTCGAATGGGCTCTTTTTAATATTCATGTTATACTTGTATAATGTATTATTGTAATTGCAACTATTAACTAAAAGTCGACTCTAAGCATATTATACAATGTATTTTGATGTATATCATTAACATTATTTAGCCTATAGTACAAAGTTATAGGAATATAAATGCATAAGTGCTAATTGATTCTGACGGTGGACGTCTGGTATGTATGATCCCTTACACATATATAGAAAATATTAGTAATTTTGTACGAATTTTTCATCGCTGATAAATCTAACAGTGTGACAATTGAGTGAAAAAATTCTTCTAATGAAAAGTTGGCCAAAATTTCAACTGGAAGAAATATATTTCCCTGCGGAGCTACGATATATAAATTTCAAAAGGAACCTCCCCTGCCTGCCCTTCATACCATATTATATGCTCACATCAGATCGCAAATAATAATAAAAAAATCTAAAAGGGCGAGAAAAAAACCAAATTCGAAGGCTTCACTCGCAAACATTGACGTCATAGAGCAGTGTTGCCTGAAACGCAATTCGTTGAAAACGTGTATAGTCACCTCCAGAATAATGATAGTACATAGTAATAATAATGTGAAACTTGCATCACGTAGATTTATGAAACATATTATATGGAAAAGAAACGAACTGAGGCTTGGTCTCTTTTCATGCTAGTTGTTCATTCAAATTAAGTCGTGATCGAACACACCTTTATATTATAGATACAGGAAAAATCTATAACCTTCAATATGAATATGTAAAACGCGTTAAAGGTCAAACAAGTATAATAGGACGTTGATAGTAGCTAGGCTTTAAGGGATAATTCATTATTACAGTAGGCTTAGAATGAAGTGCCTTTTCCCAGAAATAGACAAGTGTCGTGTGGTGGCGCTGCAGTTGTTTGCAGCACAGATGCAGCACTCCTTGCTCTGACCAATGAGATCATTTCTAAAACCACAGCGCCACCACACGGAAAAACGCATGAAACATGATCGGAAACTTGTGGATACAGCGATCAGGAATGGAAAATGTTTCCCACTCCCGATACCAGACGGCGCAGCGGTCGTCGATGCGCCACCTGGTATGGGTATTGAGAAACATTTTGCCTTTCTTCGGAGTTTAATTTGTGCAAGTTTTTTTTATATTTTCTAATTAAATAGCGAGGTTAATAACTATAACGATACGCCAGGAATGTGATTTTGAACGTTAGAGTGACAATAATTTTGATTTTTCAAACTGATTATTATGCAGAACGTAGATTGTGAAAAATGGAGACCAGCAGGCCACTGGAAATTATTCTCAACTATAGAGACGATAGACACCTGTCTTCACACATGTGACTCTTATTTCCTGTGGATACTGCTGCACCATGCAGACAGTGGATAATAAACCTTTCAGCATATGATAAACTGTCGACTGTTTGTTAACAAACTTTACCTGCATAATTGTCCTTTGTTCAAATCTCAATCAGAGCTCAGAAGCAATTCACAGAGTCCAGTTAATCACAATTCGGAATTTTAAACCCGGCTTCACAAAATTCGCACTTCCAATGTTTCCTGGTGCTTTCTATTCTATACACCAGATGGCGCCGCAAATGATCGCTATAACCAGTCAGAATCTGATCACAAAAGCGTCGTTATTTCCACATTAAATATTTGGCAACAATTCATTCTTTGTTCAATTCGAAAATTTACATTACTTACGCCCTGACAAAATTCAGTAACATGTTTTTGTATATACGTTTACCGCAACAGGGGCGTAAATGGGGCTCAGTTTCTCGCGTCGTATTCTCAGATATTTCATGGTCTATGACTATTTATAAAACACAACGACATGGTTTTCTATAGTAATATGATCGTGTATATTAACATTTCTAACCTTTCCAACCAGTAGTACAGTTCGAATTCACGTTTTATGCAGCACGATTCGAACTTTGGCCACCAGACGTCGCCATAGCCGATAGCCCCAATGGAAATCGTCAGGCGACACAGATTAACCAATCGGGAGACGCGGGGGAGGAGTTAAGGATTGATCGTTGCATCGGTTTTCGGGCAAGTTTTTCACTGAACTACCCCCGTGGGGGAAAAAAGGAAATTTGGCGAAAACGCCGCATCATCGAGAAGGTGAAAGTGGGTCAATCGCCGAGTTGGCAACATGGATTGGGACGATATCGTGTACCTGTGCCTATTGATACTGTCCATCGCATTGGGCCCGCTTATCCGAAGCATTCAAGGCGCACCATGGAAGAGACAATGGGCCAGTACCATTGCTGGCCTTTCATTTTGCCTTCTCGTTTCCGGCATCCACATTCTGCATCCTATCTTCTTAACCCTAACCAACGCGGTTTTCGTGCTGCTATTCAGCGCCCGGTATTTTACCATCAAATTCAAAATTCCACATCGCACGATTTTTACATATAAACTGCAAAAAACCGTTTTTTTCTCGTACCTCGATATGCAGTTACTGCCATTTGCTGAGCTTGACGTTCAGCTTCGTGTATTTGGCGCTTTTCCGCATGTCTTGGATCCTCGGTTTGCCAATGCCTCCTTCGCACACTAACGCCATTCAGATGATGCTCACACTCAAAGTAGGTATTTTATGTGAACGTGTTTCCCGATGCGATGAAAAAATACGACTCCGAAAATTTGCGTCGCTCTGTAATCACGGGCCTTTAAGCGTTTTACTCTGCCCCTCCCTCCTCCGGATGTAATCGACTCGTCCGGGGCGAGTCCAAATACCGCCTACTATTGGGAGGGGGAAGAGGGAGGAAGGGGCTTCCCTAATGGTTCTCCTTTGTAAAAAAAAATCATGCATAGGGGGAAAAATTTAAAAGAAAAATCAATTTTATGGAATAATCCTGTTACGTCCACATAATATAAAAAACAAAATATTGTAATAAATTCCTTTAACAAAATAATGGTTATTTTCGTATTACTATTACACTATGGACTTCACTACTGAAATAATGCAAAAACTTTTTAATCTAATTTATTGCAGCATTTAAGCTGTATTTTTTACCAGTGATTAATTGCGGTAATATTGTTTAAAGCCACGTGTCACACTTTAAAAAAATATAGTAATTAGTTGCACATTTAAATATCTGAAAATACCATTTATCAGCCACATAATCTACAATATTACACTGTGTCGTAAAGCATTAATGATTAATGTTCAAAGTTTGTCGTTAATAATACTGCACGTCAATCAATGCTATTTTCCAGGTAGTAAGCATGGCTTTTGAGATGCATGACACATGGAGGATGAAGAAAGATCCAGCACACAAAAGTAGTAACGAGTACAAATACCAACATATCCAGCCAGACTTTATGGACGTATTCCATTATGCTTTTTGTCATGTGGGAGTCTTAACGGGTAAAAACTACATACATATGTGCCATGCATCACCAATTTTCTTAAGTACTGCACAATCAATGCAAATGCTTATACATTGCAGGTCCATTTTACAAGTACCGTACGTACTGGGACATGGTACATTCCCCGTACGGAGATTACGTCAAGCACAAAGTGTTCTTCATGGAGCGCATTAAATACGCACCACTCTATGCTGTCTTGTATCTTATATCTGACAAGTTGTTTCCATTGAAGGTAATGTATATAAGGGCATCATTGACGAAGACCTGTGCAATTTAAGGAGATCTAGTGTTTGGGTGTGATAAAACGCATGCTTTTGTTTCTCTCCAGTACGCCGAATCCGAAGAAATCTTTGATCGAAGCATTCTGTACCGTTTGTGGTACATGACCCCACTGTTTTTCAACTTTCGTATGCGTATCTACACGGGTTTTATCTTGTCTGAATGTCAAGCACTGTCAGCTGGACTGGGGGCTTATCCGGCCGAGAGCAAACCACGTCCTGGGCAAGGCCCCACCGACTTTGAAGCTCTAAACAGGATGTGAGAAACTTGCACCACGCGGCCATTTTTTGAGCCAGATTCATTGTTAACTTCGCCGATTGTTATCCATGTCCTTCTTTACCCCCCACTTACAGAACCGGTAGTAAAGAGTTGCTGCAAAAGGCCGAATACAATTACAAGGCTGTGCACAACATCGACGTGCACGGATCTGAGTTTACGCCCACCGTTCGAGAAGGCATGCACTGTTGGAATATGACTGTCCAGTATTGGTTGGCCATCTTCATCCATAAACGAGTGCCCAGTAAACGATTCCGGTTAGTAATTTCAGAATTTCTCTTGTGAGCTTACAAGGGCACGCGAGGGATGGGGACCATGAAAACAAGTTTCCGCGCTATTCCTATATTAATATATATTTTGTTAGTTTCGTTTATTTCTATAACTTACTTTGAAATATTGTTGCAGGGTGGCCATAACCATGCTGACCAGTGCCTTCTGGCACGGTGTCTACCCCGGTTACTACTTGTCTCTGCTCACGGTGCCCTTCGTGATGGCTGCGGAAGCGTCGATGGCAAAAGCCCTGCGGGCCGGCGCTACACCCAAAGGCCAGGCCATCTACGACTGGATTGGATGGTTTTTCAAGATGCAGGCTTTCTCCTACATGGGCATGGCGTTCTATCTTCTCAAGATCGACTCCACGTTGAACTTCTGGGCCTCGATCTACTTCACCGGTCACATCCTGGTCGTCGTCTTCTTCATGTTGGGTCGTTGCATCAGCGGTCAGCGCAGAAGTCAACGTGACGCTAGTATTCCCAATTCCCACGAAAAGAAAAGCAAATGAGGATCCCGATGTGATTTTCACACGAAGTATTACGTACTTAGAAGTTTATCTTCGTACCGGTACCTTATTTAAGAGAGGTGTTCGCGCAATAACCAGAATCAAATCTTACTAATATTATAATATATTTAAGAAAATCTCTAAAATTGAAATTAATGGGTGATTCGTACGTAGCAGTAGTACATTTGTGAAGTTTCGTAGAAATATATTTATTTGAAGGCAGCGGAATGGAAATTGCTGAAATGTCTTCACGTAGTTATTTCACTAGAATAGCCTTTTTTGTACATTATACATTACAATGTTGGTTCCTATGATATTCTGGCCGCCATTTGTGAGATGAGCGCTTCCAAGACGTCATTCTGCTGCGTTGTTAGCAATGGCCTAGGAAAAAAGGTTTAGCATTAGCAGTTGAGAAAATATATAGATACTGCGAGTCTAATTTGGTTGTGTAAAACCTCGTGTAAAACCTAACTTACCAAAGATCGATTTGAAGTGCTTTCAGGGATTCGAGGTCGGATGATTGGTGCGCCATCTGTAACGAAAAGCCGTACATTCAAACCACACGTTTGCCGCGTAATGTAATCAATCCATTTTCACTCCAAACTATCACAATTGCAGTTTTCCCACTCTAGATATGCATATAATTACTAACAATAATTAATAAGTGAGATTGACCCGTTCTCATTGTAAACCGCAACATTGTATTTACACCGTGATTCACTCAATTGGTTTAATTATAATAAACTCTAAACTCACCACAACAGACTGCATGAGAAGTAACAAGTCTTGGGAAAGGTACGACACTGTGATTTTAAAATAAAATGATTTATAATGAAAGGTATGTACACCGAGACGTAAATCACACCGAACGGATTGCAACGTACCAGGGGTATCTGTATCCCACGTGTACTTCTCCAACAAATCGGCATTTTCAGGTTGTAACCTTTGAGGAGTTGGTTGCAGAAGCAACAAGAGCAGCACTCTACTTATTTCACATTTGGCCAATAGGTCACTGTACACGCCGATCAGTTTTGTCGTACCGGATGCCATTTTGTGAATGATGCTGGATATTTCGGTTAGTGTTACCAAAGCGCTGTCGTAATCGCCTAAAATCACAGAAATGAACATGAAATTCACATATCTGGTTTCATGAACATGTGACCAAACACACAAAATACATACTTGTTGAAATGTAGCAATGAGATGTCATGTCCAGCGCATCCAGATGTTCCAAAGGGCTCTGTAATTATTTTATAATTTTTCCCATTAATTAATTGGATCAGTTTCAAAAGAAGGAACACTGATGGTCACCTGGACCAGGAGTTCGGCCCTCAGCTGAAAATAATGGATGGCTTCTCCATATCTTGACAGTTTCCTCAAGGCGTTACCCACTTCGAGACAGAGTGCGGCAGCCAACCCCGCTTGTTTTTGATCGATATGGACTCTGTGTAAAGTAAAGTTTTTGTTGAAAAATCCCATATATAGTTACCAGTTACCAAGATTGGCATTACCGTATAGATTGATTGTAACAGTTGATGGCCGCTGTTAAGTACTCGTCGAAACTGGGGCATTGCAAGTCTCTGTTTTGAAGTTCGGCTTCGATGAACAACCGTGCTGCGTCCAGAAGAGCCTGTGACTCACCAGAAGAGTTTCCAATGGACTGTTCACACCTGGTCAACAAAAAACAACAAATAGAATTTAACAGACTTGTAGAAACCCATTGCACCATGTTAAAAATCCCAACTGATAGACAAGTAAATTAGCTGTTTTAAAATATTTGCAACATGTGACATATTATATATCCTTGCAATTAACACAGGTCATATTTTAATAGTTTATAATGCTGACCCTGATTGATTAATTAATTGCGCACTAAAATCTGTCATACATTTACACATGTTAATTCATAATTTAATCCAGAGTGGATATAACATTTAATTGCATTATTACCGAGCAAGCGCAAGGCAGCTGAAACCAGCATACTGTGGACAC
Source organism: Glomeris marginata (assembly GCA_034696005.1). Lineage (NCBI taxonomy): Eukaryota > Metazoa > Arthropoda > Diplopoda > Glomerida > Glomeridae > Glomeris > Glomeris marginata. The sequence continues at coordinate 29,900 of JAQFZQ010000211.1, read as the reverse complement.
TCCTGTTGTTGTTGCTGTTTAGCAAGGCTGCCTGTAATTGAAACGAAATAAATAAATGAATTATCCATCAATATAAACGACGAGCGCGCAAATGAGCACTTACTGAACTGTTCACTCGCTTCGGCTATATTCGGCTTTCGAAGAAACCTCCTATTTTTGAAAATACACTGACAATCAGTTCAAACCACATGCGATCCAGTAACGTACAATAAAATAAAGTGTACATTACTTTTTCAATTTGCTCGATATGGTTTTGTACTGCGTCAAAAAGTCACTTCTGCTCGCCGCCATCTTGAATTCGAATCTGTTTTCCGTTTCCGCTCGACTTCGATACCATATCGATATCCTGTCATCTTTTTTTATTTACATTTTAGGAAATCCCAAGACGGGCAGACAGGAAACGAAAGCGACAAGATGATTTTGTGGCACTGTGCATTCGTTCAATTAATATTCTTATCCTCTGTTTTTGGCAGTGAACGACCAATAATCGGTGAAGCTTTTTGCTAATGAATGAAATTTACGATACAAATATTTATCGATGGGTTGCCGTTGGTTACTAAATAACAATGTTGTCACCCATGTAGGTATTTTATCTCAAGCCTTCAGGGAAAATGGCAAAGTGGAAGCTACAAATAAGACTTACATTGCTGCATCTTACGTGAAATACATAGAATCTGCAGGAGCTCGTGTTATTCCAATATTGTACACATTAAAATTTAAAAATTCCATTATAAATATCTTGTGAAATTCTCAATATAAATTTTTAACATTATTTTTACATAGGCTGCATCAGAATGACAGTTACCACGATGAGATATTCAATGGAGTTAATGGGTTAGAACCCAACAAACGTTTCAAATTAAAAACTAAAATTGTAGTAATTTAAAATTAATATTCATTTTACACAGGATATTATTTCCTGGAGGAAGTTCAGCACTCAATGATTCCACATACAGTGATATTGGCAAATTATACTATAATAAAGCAGTGCAGGTATGCAATAATAAAGAATTGAAAGAACTGAAAATATAAATTTATATTCCATTATAATAATTTAAACTGGAAGCTTTAACAGTGTGCTATTAAATATAATATTATTTCTAGGCAAATGACAGAGGAGATTATTTCCCAATATGGGGCACTTGTTTGGGTTTTGAACTTCTTTCGTACTTCTTGGCCAATGAAACCAACATTCTAGTACCTTGTCAAGCAGATGACATTTCCCTTCCACTAACCATTCCTGGTAAATATTCTGCCAGTCAAATATAACACTATCTGTATACTTGTCTATTAACTAACACAATTTGCATTTTCCCACAGATGATTACAGCAGTAGCCGACTGTGGGATGAACTGCCAATTGATGTTTTCCAATACTTGGTCAATTACCCAGTTACTTCAAATTTCCACCACTTCTGTCTTACAATCGAGGTATAATGCTTCACTTAAAAGTTTAAACTTCAATTGTAATCTAATTGTGTAAATACAAAATCCATTAGGAATTCAATAAGGCCAAACTGCAAACCAAAGCCAGAATCTTGTCCACGAACCGAGACCGAAACAACCTCGAGTTCATATCTACCATTGAACGTAAGTGTTTGGCTACAATGTTAATATTGAATTTTGAAATATCACAGTAACAATTCCCAAAATCCTTCTTGCAGTTAAACATTATCCCATCTACGGTGTGCAATGGCATCCCGAAAAGAACAACTTTGAGTGGAGTACAAAGGAAACTTCTATCCCGCACAGTTACGAAGCAGTCCGCGTTGCTCAACACATGGCAAACTTTTTTGTCAATGAAGGTAGTAAAATGAAGTCAAACACTCCTCTTTTCTGCATTGTATCAATTTACTGTCACGATTGCAATGGTACTTTCAGCACGAAAGAACACGCACAGATTTGCAAGCCAAGCGGCGGAGCAGAAACACCTCATTTACAATTACGTGGCGAATTACACTGGCAAGAAGAGTAATTTTGAGCAAATGTACTTATTTGATACTGTGAACGTGTTGCAAGATGAATGGGAGTAAAACGTTTGTAAATAATGTTCTTTAACTGATTTTCAAATAAAAAGTTTCACATTCCAACTTCACTGTTTGTGCTTCAGTGCATACTATTACATTACATTCATTGCACAACATGATTAAAAAATAATAAAAGTAGCAACAAACACGTTAAACTTTTCTCCGAACAAGCCCTTCGTTTGGAATGTATACCTTTTAGTCACTATATTGTCATTCTGCTTTCAAATTATACGTGGATTTATACTTAATATGAGCTTTGGATATGCCATTTTTTTTTCCTGTCACTTCAGACATCTCATCCAATATGGAATAAAAATATCATTATTGACCCTGCTATGGCTACGTCAATATTTAACGTGACATTCTTATCACAATTTGGCAAAATGAGACTGCTCTTTCCTCAATAAAAATACTAACATTGTATTGGGTCGAATCCTCGACAGCATACGTGACTCCAACCTCCCTGCAATACCCAAATATCCATGCCAGCTAAAACACGGATCAAATATTAAATAAAAGATCTAAAAAACTTACACCAATGCCAGCTTCCCAGTCCGTTCCTATTTGATCCTCTTCTGTGATTCCTATTCGACGCACCATCACGTAGGAACTTTTATCGTAGTTATCCAAGATAGCCCAAACCTATACAACAACACGAATGAAATCACGTGTTACTTTAAAGTCATATTCATATTCCATAGAATTGTTTAAATGAATATTCTGATGAAGTGGGCAGTTAGTTATATACCTGATCATCTTTTCCTACGGAAACCTTGCGAACTCCACCGCAGACAAATTGCCAGCTAGTTCCTTCGGGAAAGATAGGCTTGATTTCCAATCGGAACCACAGTCCATTGTTTACATCAACAGCCCAAACGGAAGATGTTCCTGCTGACACTTGACGCAAGGGACATTTCGGTGGAGCATCAACTATGAACCACTGCACACCTATACACCGCAAAATAAACGTTACATTTCTTAATTTCCCAATAACTACAATAAAAATCCCACTTGCCTGTTGGCATTTTGTCTGTAATCCCTTGTCTAAGCATAGCTGTTCCATTTGTTGTCACAACCCAAATTCTCATTCCACCTCCGATGCTCACGCTGCGCACAGAATAATCGGTAGCCACATGATCCCAACTAGTTCCCTAATAAATGCATGAACACTGTGTAACTTCCACAAAAACCGACTGTATATGTTATCTGACATTGCCTCAAATATTTACCTGAGGACACGACTGCGACACACTTCTCCGGCACAAAACCTCTCCTTTCGTTGATACGGCCCAAACATGAATATTTGCATTTGCACCGCACAAATCATCGATTTGCATCGAAACATCGTTCAAAGCTACTGAATTCAGTTCCTGCCATGGACCACTAACAGAATACTTGCTTTTCCTTAAAAAACAACAAATCACGTGTTCAAAAAATGTGACTAATAAAGTACCATTCAAATATGTCTGTATGCATCTACCGGTGCCATCTTCTCCTCCTAACATAATCTGTGAAACCTTTAGAGCCACTGTATTTCATCGGGAAATCCCTGGCATACTGCCATCCATCTTTGTCCACTCCACCGGCAGTGTTGTAATCCACAGTCCAATCTGAAATCTGTTTTAATAAACAGTTAATTGTCATGTAATTGTTCCATAAAAACAGAAATAGAAGAGTAATCATCACCCATTGCCAATGTGCCGAGGGAAGTTTGGTGTTTTCCTTGGTGCACTCGTACCGACCGGTGCGGTCACTCCACATATAGCGGTCAGTTGGAAATCCACGATTGGAGAAACCGGTTAACGGGTTCCATCGCTGGTTCTCGTAAATGTACATGTATCTGGAATCGTACATTGGGTAGATGCCTTCGTTGCTGCTCGTGTCCATCCCTTTAACAAATCCTCCTCCCCATCCACCAGTATAAACCCAAGCGACATTGTTGTACCCAAGACCCCAAACAATGCCAGCTGAACAACATTCAACCATTTCCAGATGACCACTACACTGCCTCCAAAACCTGGAAAAAATCCTGTATGAAACACAACATACAACATCATGTATTTTGTCCTGAAATTAAACCAACTCACATTTCTGCCGCAGTGGTGCCAGAGTCAGTGGAATCGGCTCTTATCTCATGTACAAAGATGTCACCTTTTGTAGTACTAGCCCAAATTGCGTTATTACTTGGCCGGCCTTCGATGTCCCTCAACGAAGAGCACGCACTGCTGACCATTCCGATCTGAAATGCGGTTTACATTATAACTAACATTCAGGTACACACCGAGTAATTATTGCAACCAACCCAGTCGTCTTTATCAACATCGGAGAAAAATGCGATCCGAAGAGGGTTTTTAAGTTGCGGCAATAGTGGGTAGTAAATGGCCATGATGGGTTTCGTCCTGTCGCTTGCACACATCACGCAAGAAACTCTGCCCAGGTCTAAATTCAACTGCACGGTACATACAAACTTGTATCACACGAACGTCAATGCATATAACAATTTACCAAAGAGGAAAAACAGATTAACATACTTGGGCCCATTTACTGTTACATCTCAACGCGGCACTTTCAAGTCCACTTTCCAAACCGGACCTCTCCAATTCAAGCGAACAATCGGCCCAGAGTATAGAGCGATTCTCTTGTTTGATTAGCAACAAGGCCTTTCCGGTAGTTGTCCACGAAACCTGTACGTTAACCATATACAGTATCATATAGTAATTGTAATTATGATTAAACAAATAGCAGTTAATAACTATTTGGAATACATATATACTAACTCTCTCTATGGCATGTTCAATGTGTTGGAACTGTTCCATTTCTACAGATTTCCTCTTAAACAGCAAATCCACTATTTCTCTTCGCCACGGCTCGCTGGACATGGAAGCCTGGGTCACAATCCCTTTACATTGCATACAGAATAGTGTGAAAATTGAAATGACAAAGTGTCAAGATGTTTACAATTGTAAACAAACCTGAAGTAAACCAATTTGGAGGGCTCTGTTCATCGATCACACATCCGCCACCGCTCACCCAAGTCCACGCGATGGAACCTTCCAAGTAGGAATCATCGTAGTAGCCGCAATCATCTTCGGAAGATCGTGATGAATTCCTCTGTTGAAGTGTCAAACAGAACATTAACTCTGATTTTGAAATAATTTACGTTACATCTAGATGTAAAAATACCTGCAAATTGTCCGATTCAGGTCTCCCGGTTAAAGTCTCATCTTCTCCATCTGATTCATCATCACCATCCGATTCATCATCACCATCCGATCCATCTTCACCATCCGATCCATCTTCAACAAAATCGCAAACATCATCCGTCGCTTCTGCGGTATCAACATTTCCATCTTCCGGAGGAATTACTGTAGAAATCTGTCCATCATCATCTACGCTATCAACACTATCTTCTAGTTGTAAATCTCTATTAAAGTTATCTTTCAAGACGTCGACACAGTCCTGGCTAGCACTTGGTTCTTGCGATACATTGTCACGTGCCAATGAATTCGATAAAACGCAATTTACATTTGCACTGGAATTGAGCACTGGAAGTAAAATAGCTTTCCATGTCTTCCCACTCAAATCCGTACTAGTAACACCGGAGCGAAAATATAGATTTTTATCATCTCGGCCCAAAGCCCAAACCTGGAATGTAATTAAACAACAATTTAACATGGTTTACGGATGAACTCGCACGGTTCAATTGCTATTTTACCTGATCGTTAGGACCAACCGATATAAGGCTCATTTCGCCGACCATCTCCACCCACCCAGAACCAGTGGCCCATTCTTCGCCGGTTCCCGAATGGTGTCCGCTGATGCCCTTTCTGAACCAAACTTTTCCATCTCTCGTTATAGCCCAAACTACATTTATCCCTACGGCAACCTGCAGAAGTTTGGATTCATTGCTGGGAGGGCTTACCGTTCTCCAAGCAAAACCTAAAATTCAGAACTATTTCAGTACTTTTTTAGATTTTACAGATACAGAGATTAAAAAATTCAGTGAAAAGATAATAACCGTAAATATTATTCCTTGTTACACCCAGGCGAACCAAAGCATCACCGTTCCAATTGACAGCCCAAACGAGGCCAGTTGGACCAACAGAAACTTGATTGATTTCTCCTCCGTTATACACCGGCACGTTCACCCAACGGCAGCCTTCGGGGCAGTTCCAAACGACTCCTTCACGAAACATCACCTTAAGTGCAAACAACATTTAGTTTCATGTAGTTTCATTTGAGAGTATAGAAACTTCTGTGGGACAATTTCATTATAGGGCATGTCAATATGTTGCAATTACACGCAACAAACAACAGCTGTAAATAAATGGAGCATCGGCAATATTAATTTGAAGAATAGGTCGCTATAATATAAGCTCATTATTATGGTACCTATTTTGATATTTATAAATATAGCCCAGCCGTTAATTTGTATAACTATAATTTTTTATAAAGTGTTGCAATGTAAAAAAATTATGTATCCGCTTACTCGGCCCAAAACGGTAACCGACCAAACAGCCAGGGTGTCTCCATCACCTCCGGGAATCTCCAAACCTCCTATGCTAATGTCGATGAAAGGTTCTTGGACAGGATCATCGTGAATGTTTGGAACCTTAAATGAAAAGCTAGTTATAGATACGCAATCATGAAAATTGTATATCACACCTTAAAATTAATACTTACAGTTGACCATGTATTACAAGACGTAAAACGTCGGTATCTTGACCATTTCCTTCTGCGGACACAAGATAGCCACGTCTTTTCTGGTCCGTAAGTCGCGGGGAAATCAATAGCATATGTCCATCCCTAAACATATAAACTACATGGTAAAGATCACGTTGAAAACCCTTTCAAAATTTCACTAATTTATGATGAATTTATAATATAAGCCTCTGATCCCAGATAATGTCCATCTAAAGTGTCCTCAATGTTCCAGTCATCTTCCCATTGCCAGCTCAAAGTAGGCAATTTAATGGATTCCTTGATTCTGCTTGTTAGTCCATCTTGAGAACTGAAATGTGGTCGGTCAGTTGGTAAGAGTAGAGAGCAAAAGCCATCACGTGGATTCCATCGCTGCAAAAACAGATGAAATTATACTATTCATTTTTGGATATATTTCATTTGGCAGCTGGACCAGCGCGAAGTATCCTAGTTGTGGATCGCTTCAGTATAGCTAAAATCTTACTTGATTTTCGTAAGATACTTCCTTGATTCGAATTGGTACATCTGAATCGACGACGAACACGTAAAGTTGATGGTCTCCTCCGATGGCCCATGCGATTCTGGCGACTGCAGACACCCTTTTGAAATCCATGCCGACGTTTGTTACCTCCTGCCATTGTTTTCCGTTCGTACTCAACCTGTAAACTCGACCGCGAATTGTCACGGCCCACAACTGCGTCTCGGGCATCGCCAAATTCTCATGATTTACAACACAAAATTTGCTTCGTTCACGACGAAACGAGGAAAAGTAACGACGAAAAACTATATGGCTGCCAAGCGGGTTCTCGAGTTTGACGCTAGATGGCAGTCATCAACAAGTACGAATTGTGATTGGTTGAATCATTTTGCGGCAAATTTCAAATTCTTCCGTCGAAATCTCGTAATTAATCACCGTGTGATAAATTTCCAGTTGTCAAGTTATGTGCAATTATTTCTGTGCATTTTATTGCAAACAAAGTTTAATTAATCAACAGATATATAATTGTAATCAATTTCATTTACTTCTCAAAGTATACATATAGTACTCTACAGTATTATATTATATTCAAAATTTTATGCACTGCATTTAATTATAAGCATTGCAAATCTGGAAATCTGGTATATTGCAGCAGAATTAAATTTCGAGTCGGCTGTGCAGTGAAAACAACCCATCAAGCTACCACATGCTTCGATTATTGTGAGTGAAGTACTCGCGAATCTGGCCTAATAACCCCACCAAAAATGTTGACACATTAAAATGTACCCCGAGAATGATCTGTACACAAAATTTTAGCTCACTGGGAAGTGTGGAAGTTGGGTAAAAATGAACTCAAAGATGTTCCTGCAAATAAAACAAACACCACTCATGACAAACGTAAAGAATAGTAATAACAAGGTAATAATAAATAAATGACTAACAGAAACATGCATAATGCAGAAAACATCTACAAATTGTGCCTTATATCACTTCATAATTGTATCATCCAGATTCCACACCAACACGTTTCCACCTCTATCGGATGTGATAACAGTTTTTGGATCTGTGGGGTGACAAGCTACACTGCACACATTACTTGTGTGACGCAATTCCTGCTCGCACTTTTTGCTTTCGAGGTTATATACAAAAAAGCTCTTATTCTTCTGGTAGCTTCCACTATAAAATATACAATAATGTTATACATATTCTTTCGTATATGTAGTATTTCAAAACCTATATACATACATGATGATTTTACCGCCAGTCACACCAAAATCGCAGTACTTGTAAGGTCCCTGAATGTGAACATCAACAGATGTTTCTGATAAAGTTTCCAATTCAATATTCAAAAATTGATGAATATCCATTCCTTTACTCTCCTTCATCACGAACAAGTTTCTGCATTTTACGGTAACCAGCCTCAATTTATGTGAGTGTGGGATTCAGTTAATATATCATGGTAATTACCTTACCTCGAATCAGACGAAAGCTTAAAGAAGCCAACATTTCCTTGGTCAAAATCAAACTTACTCTTCGATTTCTGAATAACATTATCACCATCTTCATCAAGGTGAATAACTTCTGTTGAAAATAAATTTAAATTCGGGCATTATTGATTTTATCATTGTTATAATTATAACATAATTCAATTAGAATACGAGACTTTCATTCTTGCCTAGATTACGCCCACTTTTAAAACACAAAAGCATATTGTTTTGAAATGATTTAAACAGTGTTGCATTTTCAATAACATCTCGCGTCAGAATCTCATGGGACATCACGGGGATCTTTCTTGCAGATGTTCCATAACAAATGCGACGCATCCACAGGGTATCAACTTCTGTTGAATTGCCAGATAAGAATTTGTCCCTTTTAAACCATGACCCGAAAGTCGTGGATGTAGCGGCATGATCTTTACATACAATTGGCATCTCATCTGCAAACACATGCTAATTCAACTTCAATTCATGGATTACAGTGTAATGATGGAAACTATGATTACCACATTGGTGTAAAAATACCTTCAACTTTGTAAACGTACAATTGTCCTTTACTATCGCAAACTGAAATACACATGGGTACACCCATGTCACCACTAACTCCATCATTGAAATATACAGCATATATTTCGAACACATCCAGACTTCTCTGGAATCGAAGGGACAGAGTAGCCCATTCCCAAATCTGAAATGATATATTCATCATTGTACATTTACGTCAATGGTATTAATCACATTGGTGATCATTACCTGAAGGTAATTCATGCAACCTTCTTTTTCTACTGTTGAAAACCACACCCCATCATGTGAAAAAGAAACATTCGTTATGTTATCACTGCCTATTTTTATCTTTTTCAAGTAATTTGCTGCTGTAGCAACAGGTCCTTGCACATATAAACCAATATACATTATACAAGTGTTTAATTCACATGCATATACTTTATTGGCTGCATTTCTAACCAATATTCCACTTGCCCTTTTGAGCACCATCATTTCTGTGTGTTTTAATCGCATTTTCAATGTCAAATGCTGGTCCACTCAGATTGTCTTCTTTGAGAAATTTAATAAGCTCTTCGATATTGCTATTTTCTGCACAGCTTTTATTCCATTCCAAGAGTGTTTCATACACTCGGTCTTTGAAATTGCGAAGATCCTGTCTTGCTCGGATGTTTGCTATTATATTTTCCTTCAGCCCCAACCTACGAGGGATCCTTTCCCAGTCTTCTAAATCAAGATAGTCCTTTGCAATTCGAAACTCTACCACATCTTTATCATTCTCCATCTCCTGAATTTCTGCCTATAAATATCCATACTATAAGTAGTTAGCTATGAATTAGGATTAACAGTTACATAGTTATGTATTAAATATAAGGATCCCTTACCTTCTAGCTGCAGGACACTACCACATACAATGTACAACTTCCAACAACGCAAGGCAAGATAACAAAGAATATACAAATACATTTATCTGGAAATACAGAAGCACATGCAAGCTCCACCCGTAAAGATAACAAGTCGTCGAAAAGATATTTGAGTACTACCAAGTTTTATTTATAATTCTCACAGGGTTGTGGATGAGTGGAATGGGTTGCCAAGTGAGGTGGTGGAGGCGCTTATCGTGAAAAGTTTTAAGACTAATTTGGACAATTTTTTCAATCGTATGGGGAGGGTATGGGTATATCCTTTAATTGGAAAACGGAACGTTTACTCCGGCGTGAGTATACTTGACAGGGGCAACCTAGTTGGGCCAAGAGCCTGTAGTTGCCTGGTAAACATTGTTATTTTTTAAGTCATGTGAGAACATTTAAACGTAATATATTAAAGAAAATTAATATTTTTATAATGAAGTAAACTCCGTTCACTTGAGCATCACTGCCGCGAAATCAACAGAATTTCGCGTCGGCTGTGCTGTAAAAACAACCCATAAAGCTACCCTCGCGCTTCGATTTTTGCGAGCGAAATACTCGCGAATCTGGCCTAATAACTGAACCAAAAATGTTTATCCATTAAAGTGTACCGCGAGAATGATCTGCATACAAAATTTAGGAAGTGTGCAAAATAAACTCAAAGAAGTTCTTGCATGCTAACACACAAACACCACTCATGACAAACGTAAAGAAACTCAGTAATAAATGGCGTACATAATCAAATGCATAAAACATCTATACATTTGTTTATTTTACCATATTACATGCATATATTTCTGTGCATTTTATTGCAAATAAATTTGAATTGACATCCGTTCATAAAAAATAGCAGTATCTACATATAATTGCAATCAATTTCATAATTATTAGTTCTATTAATTGCTCTGTATGCACCAATGGCGATGACATGCGAAATTTTATGTACTACTGCATTTTTAGCACCGAAAATTGTAACATTTTGCACCTTTAGTATATAGCACAGTAATTAAATCAGTTAATTTATTAATTGCCCAATATATACTCTATACTACGGTAAAAACAAAGTGTGCCATATATATCACTTCATAATGGCGTCTTTAGTTGGGCAGGATCAAGTGGGTCAAAGGAAATCTTTTGCATCTCGCAGCTTTTGCTTCCATATTGGAAAAATGCGGGGCCTCAGATTCCACACCAACACGCTTCCACCGCTATCGGATGTGGTAACATATTTCGGATCTGTGGGGTGACAAGCTACACTGCACACATTACTGTTGTGACGCAATTCCTGCTCACACTTTTTGCTTTCGAGGTTATATACAAAAAGCGTCTTATTCTGGTAGCTTCCACTATACAATATACAATAATGTTATACATATTCTTTCATATCTGTATTAATTTCAAGACCTATATATATATACATACATGATGATTTTACCGAAAGTCACACCAAAATCCCAGTACTCGTAAGGTCCCTGAATGTGAACATCAACAGTTGTTTCTGATAACGTTTCCAATTCAATATTCAAAAATTGATGAATATCCATTCCTTTACTCTCCTTCATCACGAACAAGTTTCTACATTTTTTTAAACAATTCATTGCCAAGAAATAGGGCCTACATACTATACGGTAATCCCTCAATTTATGTGAGAGTAGCATTAAATTAATATATGGTAACTAATGCTTACCTCAAATCAGACGAAATCTTAAAGAAGCCAACATTTCCTTGGTCAAAATTAAACAACTTAATATTCGAATATCGGATTCTTGTATCATCACCTTCATACGTGTGAATAACTTCTGTTGAAAGCAAATTTAAATTCGAGCATGTTATTGATTGTATCACTGTTATAATTTTAACAGATTCCAATTAGAATATATGACTCATTCTTGCCTAGATTACGCCCACTTTTAAAACACAAAAGCATCTTGTTTTGAAATGTTTTAAACAGTGTTGCATTTTGAATAACACCTCGACGCAGAATCTCACTGTCCCTCGCGTCGGCCATTTTTACAGCTCCTCTATCATTGTTTTCATAGCGAATTTGACACATCAACAGGATATTAGCTGCTTTGTTTGTACTGCCACATAAGAATTTGTCCCTTTGAAACCATGACCCAAAAGTCACAGATGTAGCCGTAGAAACTTGACATACAATTGACATCTCATCTACATGCAAACACATAGTATATGCTAATCAATTTCCATTCATGTATTACTGATGGAAACTATATGATTAGACCACGCTCATGGTCTAAAAATACCTTCAACTTTGTAAACGGATAATTGTTGCTTGCTATCGCAAACTGAAATACACACGCCCATGTCACCACTAACCCCATCATTGAAATATACAGCGTATATTTCGACCTTATCCAGTTTTCTTTGGAATCGAAGGGACAGAGTAGCCCATTCCCAAATCTGAAATGATTACCAATATCAAGAGTGTATGAATTATAAATATTCATCATTGGGCATTGGTGATAATTATTTACCTTAATGCAACTTCCTTTTTCTACTGTTGAAAACCACACCCCATCATGCGAAAAAGAAACATCTGTTACGTTATTACTGCCTATATTAATTTTTTTCCAGTAATTTGCTAAAGTAGCAACAGCAGTTACTTCAAGAGGTTCTTCAACAGGTTCTGCTGCGCATAGCCAATATACATTATACAAGTGTTTAATTCACGTGCATATACTTTGTTCGTTGCTTTTGTAACCAATATTCCACTTGCCCTTTTGAGCTCTATGTATTTTAATCGCATTTTCAATTTCCCATGCTGGTCCATTCAGATCTGCTTTTCTGAGAGCTTTAATAAGCTCTTCGATATTGGTTGGTTTTTGACAACTTTGCTTCCATTTCAGGAGTATTTGATAAATTTGCTCTTTAAAATCGCAATGTCCATATTTATGTTGTACATTTGTTATGATAGCTTCCCTCAGCCGCAAAATACGGGGGATACTTTCCCAGTCTTTAATATCAAGATACTCCACTGCAATTCGAAACTCTATCACATCTTTATCATTCTCCATCTCCTGAATTTCTTCCAAAATAATTAATGCGAAGTAAACAATGTATTAGGGTCTACAATTACATACCGTGATACGTATAAATTTTAAGGTACTTACCTTCTAGCTCCTACATCTAAGATATACTACGTGCCATGGGAGAATATCCAACAATGCGGGACAAGATATAGCAAAGAACAAATAAATAAATATCTAATCTGGAAATACTAAATTAAAAGTCCCTCAGACTGTAAAGTTGATAAATAAAGGGTGAACAAACTCAAATGTACAAAACACCTATTTTTATCCTTTTCCCATATTACAATGTCTTATACGTAATAGTATGTATGACATATCAACAACCTCTTAGGTTTCAAAGATTATTCCTTACATAAAAGTCTACTTTGCGAGATTGTTTGTACACCACAAATATGTAGCTATATATGTTTGTACGTACTTTGATAAGTGCTTTATTTCACTTTATAATTATGTCATAGCTTCCACACCAATACGTTTCCACCTCTATCGGACGTGATTACAGTTTTCGGTTCTTTGGGGTGACATGCTACACTGCACACCTTACTTTTGTGAAGCAATATCTGCTTGCATTTTTTGCTTTCGAGGTTACAAACAAAAAAACTCCTCTCATGGTGGCTTCCACTAAAAAATATCCAATATAATATCATACATATACTTTCATATGTATATTTCAAAATCTACTTACATTATGACATTATCGGCAGTCACACCGAAATCGTAGTATTCATGGGGTCCTGGAATGTGAACTTCAAAAGTTGTTTCAGTACATTTTAAGTCTTCCAATTCAATTTTCAAAAATTGATGAATATCCTGTCTTTCCTTGTCCATCAAAACGAACAAGTTTCTGCATTTTTAAACCAATTCATTATCAACAAATACATACTATGCAGTAATCCCTCTACTTGGAGCTTTATACCTCAAATCAGAAGATAGTTTAAAGAACCCAACATTTCCTTGCTTAACAGTAAACACTTTACTGTTTAATTGCCGATGAGCTTTTCCATTATCTTCATAAATGCCAACAACTTCTGTTAAAAAGATAATTTAAACTGGGGCATTAACCTTATTATTAACCATAATTATAACATTTCAATTACAATACGAAACTATCATTCTCACCTAGATTACCCCCCTGTTTAAAACACAACAGAGTCTTGTTTTGATATGTTTTAAGCAGTGTTGCATTTTTAATATCATTTCGATGCAGAATTTGACACTGCTCCTTGGTGTACACTGATGTAGAACCTCCAACTTCAATAATGCGATTCAACCACAGGTAATTACTTCCTGACTTTGTACTGCCAGACAAAAATTCGTCTCTTTTAAACCAAGACCCATAAGTCACAGACTCATCGCAATCAATGCGGCATACAAGTGGCATCTCCTCTGCAAACACATGCTCATCAACTTCCATCCTTATATTCACTATGTATTACCACACTTGGCATTACCTTGGATCTTATAAATGAACATTTGTTTCTTAGTGCAAACTGATATCCATATGCCATTGTCTTCAATAACCACATCATTGAAGTATGCGGCATATGCTTCGATCTTTTCTTCGGGGTTTGCCAGTACTCTCTTGAATCGAAGGGATAGAGAAGCCCATTCCCAAATCTGAAATGATTAGTACTCATACCTACCAATTATATATGGAAATATTCTTCATTGGGAACTTAGGTTTTAATCACCTCAATGTAATTTCCTTTTCCTAATGATGAAAACAATACCCCATCATGTGAAAACGAAACATGCATGACATTACTATTCTTTGTTTTTATCTTTTTTATCTCCTTCAAGGAAATTGCTTCTGTTGAAACACATTCCAGGGAGATTGTTTTAGTAGTAGACTTTATTTCAATATGTTCGACTTCTGCATAAAAATCAATAAACATTATGCAACTATTTCACATGCATGTCCTTTGTTGGTTGCATTTGTAACCAATATTCCACTTGCCCTTTTGAGCACCATCATTTCTGTGTGTTTTAATCGCATTTTCAATGTCCAATGCTGGTCCATTCAGACCTGCTTTTCTGAGAGCTTTAATAAGCTCTTCGATATTGCTTGTTTTTGGACAACTTCGTTTCCATTCCAGGAGTATTTGATAAATTTGCACTTTAAAATCGCAATGTCTATATTTATGTTGTACATTTGTTATCATAGTTTCCCGCAGCGCCAAAAAACGAGGGATACTTTCCCAGTCTTTAATATCAAGATAGTCCATTGCAATTCGAAACTCAATCACATCTTTATCATTCTCCATCTCCTGAATTTCTTCCAAAATAATATGTACTTAGCAATTTATTAGGGTCTACAATTACATATGCATGTATTAAATATGCTCTTACCTCCTAGCTGCTACATCAAGATACTACTACGTACCATGCAACAATTAACAACAAGGTGGGGCATGATAGCAAAGAACAGATAAATAAAAATCTAATCTGGAAATACTGAAATAAAAGTCACATGCACCCCTAAAGATGATAAATAAATGGTGAACAAAATCTAATGCAGAAAAACCTATTTTTTTTTATTCTGACATACATAAATTAACATCAAGTTTATAATATTCATTACATAAAAGGAGGTTTACAGATTGAACTAATCTTTATTAGATTCTGCCAATTTCTGTAATTTCTTATAAAGTTCAGGAACATAATCGTCATACTGAGCTTGGTAGAAATTTCCTGCCACTGGATTACCGAGATTGAACTCTTTGGCAAAATTACGAATAGTGAATTTCGCACGCTCCTTATTGGCAGGGTTTCTACTGAAACGTGCTTTGTCACAAGTTACTTTTCCAGGTTGTTTGTAAACCAGAAATATGTAACGATGCAAACCTATTAAATGAACATAAATAAGCAGATATGGCTAGTGTTATTTTTCATTTGAAAGTATATATCAAATACCTGATCCAGGTGGTGGACCGGAACCAATGTAATCAGATAAAACCTCTCCTTTTGCTATATCATTTCCTGGAATGTTGACAATTAACCAGTGATTAACTTCTCTTTCGGGTTTTAACCTGCTTGGGGCATCTGGATCTGTAACGTGCAAATTAATATTTTTAACTAATTTTAAAACTTTTAACATCATTTAGTTAAAATTGTGTTAAACTAACATACCAGACATGCAAAGGGTGTACAAGCTGCCATCTTCTGCTGGAAAGGCAACAATGGGAGGATCTTTCACCTTGAAATGCATGAACATTGCGTACAAATTTATAAGCAAAATACACCTTATATTTCTTTCTTCATAGTAATTAGCAATATTTCACCTGAGTTGGAGTCAGCTCATTTCCCATGTTCACTTCCAATCCACCTTCGTACGTCACCTTACAAAGGATTAATATTTTTTTACAACACAAACAATTACTAGTGGCAATTAATAACCTTACTTGTATGGTGGATGATGGTGCAACATCAATCACATCAGGAACCACGCCGTTTTCTTCCATATTTCTTCACAATATATGAAGGCTTTTTAAAAAGGACAAGAACTATTTCAGGAAGTGCGCAGCTAGAATATAATTTAATACCATGCAATCCTTGGACAGTGACTGGCAAATGACCAAGGACACAGGGAAGTACAATTGTAAATGGCGGCGCAGTCAGCCGATAGACACGTGATGTCTAGATAGCATTTTATCTGTGATTTTAATGGCACATCAAGCAGCAGTTTAACATCTTCTCAATTCATAATTACATTTAAATAGGTATTTGCTTTGTATTTCACAGATACCCATAAAATATATGTACATGTGATCATGAAATAATACACTACAAGCTTTTACAAAAACCATAACACATAGTAAAAAATCCAGACATCACAACAAGCATTTTTATATTTTTATTCTACTGCTATGTGCTTGTGTATACAACATTACAATGAAGCTCAAAATTCAATTCCGAAAATCATAACAGCACACCGAGATTCACCCTTCAAATGCAGTTCCTTATTCGGTCAATGTCTTGTAAAGCTCAGGGACGTAATCGTCGTATTGAGCTTGATAGAAATTTCCAGCCACCGGATCTCCCAAATTGTATTTTTTGGCAAAATTGCGAATACTGAATTTCTCTCGATTATTGCCGGCATTTCGGGATAATCGCTTTTCGTCAAATGTCAGTTTTCCTGGCTGCTTATATGCCAGAAACACGTAACGATGCAATCCTATTTTTCAAATTACAATACAAGTAACAATTATTTGGTTTATCCACCAGAAAATGTATCATCACATGTACCTGATCCAGGTGGAGGACCGGAACCAACATAACCGGACAAAACCTCTCCTTTGTCGACATCATTTCCAGGTATGTTCACAACTAACCAGTGATGCCATTCACGTTTACTGGGTTTTGCTCTACTTGGAGCATCAGGGTCTGAAACCCATCATTTATTACCACTCTTGGCATTTTACCTATAATTTCATTTCCAAATTATAACGTGGAATACTGTATACCAGTCATGCAGAGAGTATACAAGTTGCCATCTTGTGTGGGATATGCGACAGTAGGAGGATCTTTCACCTGCAATATTTTATACAAATTAGCTTGCAAATTAGGGTAATTTTTATTTTAAAATGCAGTACATTATCAAAGAGCACGCCTTTTCAAATGTATACCTGCGTTGGTGTCAGTTCATTTCCCAAATTTACTTCCGCTCCACTCGGGTACTTAACCTTTGAAAATTCATAAAATCCGTGTTATAACAACTGTTGACAATACAAAATATAGTAATTATAATCATATGGCATTTTAATTACTTGGATGGTGGATGTTGGTGCGACGTCTATGACGTCAGGAACCACGCCGTTGGCTTCCATGTAAGTACTTCTAAATGAGCTAAATGCTCTTCGGCAAGCAATAATTGCAAACCGTTCAAGTCGCATATTACTAAATCACATCGCGCATAACTTTTATATTCACTCCCCCAGCAATAAACATAATGTTAGTGAAGTACTTACCACTGCACAACAATCGTCGACGCGTACAGCTTCGAATCAAATCAACTGAACTTCCGGTCTGTTCTTTTCCGCTGTTCCACTCCGAAATCCGAATGGCGAGAACAGCGCCCTCTGTTGGCAATCTTGGCATGCATCCTTGTGTGTCCTTGGTGTCCTTGCTTGTATGCTTGTACAGATTACTTTATGAATCGATAGTTATCGATATGCGTTTTGATACTTTTATATCTGCAATATTTATACAGTATGTATGTTATTTATATTATGAGTGCAAATAAGGAAAATTTGTTTATCTCTCCCCTCCTCCCCATAACCCACCCACCCACCCCCTCCCTTATTAAGAAGCAGGAAACACATTTAAAAATCCATATAACTCGGCAACCGTTGCGTCAATCGCCACCAAACTAATTTTAAACGGCAGAGAACAATGTTTTATCTCTAAGAAACTGTGTTTTAGAGAAAATTGTGGCGACGATTGCAAAGAAATAAAACGACGACCGAAAAACTCCTTATTCTGTCCCATATGTTAAATTTTCGGCGAAGGAACAAAATATTCGTATCGCCACCTGTCGGGAGCAGGAGGCGAAACGTAACATAGGTTGTATATAAACAACATTGACAAAGCAAACGTTTTGTGACATCACAAGAGGGGGTGGGGGTGTGTGTACTCCAGAAGAGACTGTACTATTTTCTAAACTGTTTTAGTGCATGCTAAATTTATCATACATTTCTTTCGGCGAATTGTGGCTATTGTAACAGCCACAATTCGCCGATTAAAACTTACCATGCATGCACAAAGTGCAATTAATCCACATTTCATATGGGGATCGAGCGCAACAAAACAAAGTTACCTATATAAAATTGCCACCTTTATTCATGTATGAATAAACTTTAGTGCATATTTCACCATGGATTTCACGTGGAAATACTTCTCACAACCAGTTTGCTTTCATTCTGGCCTTCGTTGGCTGGCTTAACAATACATCCAGCCTTTGTGCTGAGCCGGACGGCACTGTAAAGGACAATGTGAAAGATGCCTATTTTGAACCTTATTAGATTCAAATAGGACAGGCTCGCCAACAAATAACATATTTTGCCTTTGAGAAGGCCATGGTTTCGAAAATGGAAACTGTTTGCAATGATAACTATCATGACTGAGACAGTCATCCTTGATGACTGGCCACACATATTTCCCCAGCAATGTCTGGTCATGTCGTATCCGGAATCTTCCCTTTGCTCCATTAACAAGTTTCTCTTGCAGATCTCGCGTGACGGCCAGATCACGATTCATCCCACCCCACATGCCTGTAATATACAAAATGCAGTAAATATGTTCATTATAAAACAACTTCAAATTTAGTACGTTTTAATCTCTAATTTGTATTTATCCATAACAAAGGACACTATTATGTAGACGGCATTATATTTTTTAGAAGTGGTTTTCATTATCCTGGTAATCTTATCGTAGTGTTTGGTTTTTGATAATTGCATGAAATAAAACATGGGATGTAGTACCTACAGTGAATCCTTCCAGTCCTAGGATGGTCATGAGTATAAATAGGTTGAACTGTACAACATTATAAGTAGTTTGGATGGTTACAAATATTTACCCCCTAAAAGAAACAGATCATGAGCTTCGTGATCCCTCATGCTATGCCATGAAAGGTTTGATCTGATCCAATCGTTGACAGCATCAGCTTCCCTTTGAGAAAGCAATCCGTCCAAATCCCTCACAATAAATCGATCAACAAGAGAATCTCCTGCAAAGTTCAAATGAAACATGCTTGCAACGAAATACGATAACCAATAACCAACGTTATAATAAGTGTTAGTACTCCTCCATCTCGCTACAGTATCCACAAGGAAAATTGGTCAGTACGTAACACTGTACTATAACTGAACACGTGTAGCTTCACAATATTCAAACTTTAGGGATACTGTAACGAGAGGAATGGACCACACGAAATATTGGAATACCAAGAGCGAGAAACCTCCACACCATGCCGTGAATAAGTGACACATCTCCCAAAGGCTGTGGAAGCCTGCCAACCTGACAAAAATCAAGGTTGGCATTCTCACACCATATCTTGCACAGTTCTGTAAGCACTTCAGGTTTCCCAGTGTCCAGACTATGATAAACTCTCATTGTCCAGCCGGGATAGAATTCGGATAAAGCAGCAACATTCTTTGTGATTCCCAAGAAATAACCTCCACCCCTGACCGTAGATATGTTACCGTAAATGGAGAATACAGCCACATTTTGATGTGGACCTCTTCTTGTTGCGTACTCATCGCACGTTGAAGAAACTGAAACTTTCGAAGCGTTCGTGATAACGTCCACCGGTCTGCGACATTTGCAAGTATCTTCATCCGTGATTGGACTCCGTTTCAAATTTGATGGAAGCGTTGATAAAAATTCACTTTTTGCTGCGTGTTCAAGCCACATAACACGGAGGCTGTATGACACAGCGAATAAACCCAAAGCAGAACACAATGCAAGGATATGTTTTCCTCGTAACTTGTTAATAGCAAAGAAACTGAAAATGTTAATGGATTTGCAATCCCTATATAGGTTCATTATGGCTTTTTCAATCCAATTCTGCAATCGATTTTGTCAATTGCTCGGTATCACATACTATACTAGCGTAC
Source organism: Glomeris marginata (assembly GCA_034696005.1). Taxonomy (NCBI): domain Eukaryota; kingdom Metazoa; phylum Arthropoda; class Diplopoda; order Glomerida; family Glomeridae; genus Glomeris; species Glomeris marginata. The sequence continues at coordinate 9,127 of JAQFZQ010000211.1, read as the reverse complement.
AGCGACCATGCAGATAGAATGGTAACCTACTATGATCAACCAGTATTATACACCTATGTATGTATGCATGGACTATAGTTGATCGAGGCGTGTGGCCAGGGAACGCAAACTCACTTCCTAGTGCATTGTCAATACTTCTCCGAATTTAATCTTCAAATAAATTATTGCCATAGTTATATATCACAAGGGGAAGGGGGTACGAGTACTCCAGAAAAAGACAAAGAATGACCTTGATTATGTTAAAGGTGAACAGAGAGTCCTAACACAATCATTTTTTTGTGAAAATCGATCAATAAATAATCATATCCCAAAAGCTGAAGTGTCTAGATAACGGACATTTCGAGATTTCTGAGACAAATGTTAGGTTGATTTGCTCTGATTGGCCGAGAATGGATGGCTGTAAGCCACGCCCTAGCTACCCAACTGGCCAAGACAGGTATACTTTTGGCCATATGCCTGACCACAGCACACTGAGCTAATTTTTCGACCTCATGAGGTGCACCGGTGAGGTCGAAAAGTAGCGGTTGCAGTCCCTCACCAAGGAGGGAAACTTCCCTTACAGAAAAATACTGCAGTTTGTGCAATTTAATAGTGCTTTTTTACGTTTTTATGAATGAAAAGTGCCATTAAATTGCACATAACTGCAGTATTTTTCTGTAAGGGTTGTGCATGTGAATTTTAGCGAAAAAACGCCTGTAATTATGGATTCGCCGTTTGGAACGTAAATTCTATACGGGCATTTTCCAAAATTCTTAATTTTCATTGGAAGCCTCAAATACCCAAAACCCCCATAAACCAGTAGTGGGGGCGGGGCCCTCTCAACCGCAATCTTTCGTGAAACGCACAGTAAACGGTTCTGTAAAAAAAGCCAACCAATCAACAAGGAGGTTGCAACCCAACCGCTCCCTTGCTTGAATTGACCAATCGCGACTCGTATACATGGATATTGCACAGTGTCTCATCAATTGATTAGAGCCTACAATTTATCACTACGAAGCATGAAATATGCCTCCAAAACATATTGGTCACGACTTTTGGCGAAATGAACTTCGTTCGGCTCGATACGTTGTCGCTCCGATGGTCGACCAGAGCGAATTGGCATGGCGTTTGATGAGTAGACGACATGGCGCCCAACTATGCTATACGCCCATGTTGCACGCTTCTGTTTTCGTCAAGGATGCTCGTTACAGAAGGGAGAACTTTACCACCTGTGCCGAAGATCGACCGCTCATCGTGCAGGTTATTTACCGTACTCTATCGGTTTGAGTTGAATGTGAAATAACGTGTGGATCGATCCTCAGTTTGCCGCCAACGACCCGCACGTTTTAGTGGAAGCTGTTCGCCACGTTGTCGGCCTGTGTGATGGCGTCGACCTCAATTTGGGATGTCCCCAAAGTATCGCCAAAAAAGGCCATTACGGCGCTTTTCTACAGGACGAATGGGACCTCATCTATAAAATGGGCTAGTTCCCATTCTTTCTCACAAACTTACATTTTTACACAGCAAATAAAACAATACAAATAGCATCACTTCCCCAGGTGTTTTGGTGGTCTACACATTCTGCGCCACCTGGTGGTGCCATATGGAATAACAATTTCAACCAATCCCCCTTAATCCCATACCCAATAAATAAAATTGACAACAATTTATATAACATATTGAATTCAATTGTGTACTTAAAATAAGCACAATTACCTTATTTTTTTTAGTAAAAAATTAAATAATTTAGCAATGTCTTTTGGAATATAATAACTGAAATTGCAAATGGATTACATGAAAAGTTGATGGAATTAACTAGTATAACCATGCAATGTAATTTGGCACTCATTCCAGCAACTTTTCTATCATTATGTCAATCATTTCAATGAAATGTCAACTTTCACATGAACAAAAATGCATTAGTTTGAATATATTGGTGTAAAAATGTGAGTTAAGTTTACCATAATTATGTAAAAACAAGAGTGTATAAGGTAAAAATATACATTCTTGTACTTGAACAGTGAATGCAGTGTTCACCGAGCTTGACATTGCCATTACTTGCAAAATCCGAATTTTTGAAGACATCCAAAAGACGGTACGCTACGCGCAAATGCTAGAATCTGCTGGATGTCAAGTATAACAATTTTCCCATTTATTTAAATTGTGCTAAACATTATCAATTCAACTCTAACTATATTCTACATGTTTACACAGTTGCTGACCGTACATGGAAGAACACGGGAACAAAAGGGACCTCTAACCGGAGTTGCAAATTGGGAACATATCAAAATAGTCAAGTACAGTATTGCATGGATGCAAGTGTATTATATCTGGGCAAAATGTTAAGTTTTTCATTATCAATAGGCAAAGTGTGAAGATACCAGTGTTTGCAAATGGAAATATCCAGTACCTTGAAGATTTGAATCAGTGTTTGAAGGAAACCGGTTGCGAAGGAGTTATGACAGCAGGTATGTTACAACGTAATGTGTTAACCATGGGAAACTAATAAAAACTTTACTTTGCAAGAGGGAAACCTTCATAACCCGGCCATTTTTGAAGGACTGTCTCCTCCGATATGGCAAATGGCCGAGGAGTATCTACAGATTGTCCAAGTCCACTTATGTCCACTTTCATTCGTTAGAGGACATTTATTCAAGATTTGCAACCATTGGTAAAACTGCATCTCTTGTATTGATTATACATAATGGGACACTTGCAATATCACCACTAGCTAACACATGCTCTTTTTTTCAGTTTATCATTACCCAGCTTTCAAGATTTGAGGATGGAGTTGGCAAAAGCGAACACGTTAGATGGTTTTTGTGAAATGGTTAAAAAGTTAAAAGAACGCATCTTGGCAAGTTGAAAAAACAGTATGCGTTTAATTTCCAACATGTGAAGTTAAGCAATGACTAGAGTCCCTTGTTAAAAACTGGTTTAACATGTTTTAACCATTTCAAATAGTGTCCATCAACACTGGCAACCGAGTATCCAAAGTGCCTTAAATATCCACCGTGGGTATGCCAACCTTATGTACGACCCAGGTGAATGTTTTGTTTGCTCATTGAAAATTGAATATAATAGCGGGTAACTAACTCTGTTTGACATTTAAATGACATTACAGCCCATTGTCGGAAAAAGATGAAAACAGTTTCCAACGGGAGCCCGTCGCAAACATGTTGCCACCTCATGTTTTAGCAAATAAAAAAGGTCTTTCCAAAAACAAGATGAAGTTATTGGTTAGAAATCCGAGAAAGACTTTCATCAGGCGGAAATTAGACGATTACGAGTTTTGCAAAACATGCCATAATCCAAAGGTATAAATTGAAATACATAGGAACTATGTACAACTCTGGCCAAAAGTATTGTCGCATTTTGCTATCCTGCAACACACGATAGGCGACAATACTTTTGGCCACAATTTTACTAATTTATACTGCTGTAAAAAATTACAATTAAAATCTTTTTAGGGATTGCGATGCGAATTTGACCTTTGCAGGGCTTGCTGCCGTTCCAAGTGCTATCAGGAAACTTTAGATTGTAAAAGTAAGTATTTCAATATCATTGTATATGCTTTTATACTGAACATGTATTCCAAAACGATTTTCTTTTAGGCCACAGAGTCAAATTTAGAACAAAACAATTACTGCAAGATGAACAGAAGAAACAAGATATAAGCACTAATTGACATCTGTATTTTTTAGACAATATTTTTAACAGCGAGAATAAATGTTTTTAAATTGGGCATTATATGTGATCCATTTTTAAATGCATGTAATTACTCAACAAATTATTAATCACAAACGAAACACTGAAATTTGGAATATACAGTATATATTTTCTATGATGTAAATAAAAACTCCTTATCAACATACATTTTGCCAGTCATTATTCCTTGGAAAATAACTCATCATAAGTAATAAAAACTATTCAGAACGATGGAACAGATCTGAATCAGGATTGTGAATTAATAATTAATTCATTTGAGTCAAAATGTTGAGTTGAATTTCGAAACTAGGATTCAATTATAGTTTTGCAATACACTATGGAAGAACTGGACTTTGTAATGTTAAATTCGGGTCAAAACAGTCCTGCAATAACAAAAACAGATTAAATATGAACACATCCTTGATTGATCCTGCGAAAGAAACAAGATAATTTGTATTAACTTCCTGCAAAACAAACAAAAAATTAGTAATTGATGTTGTAAACCTGGATACTTTCTCAACTGGAAAACATTCAAAACAAATTATTAATGAAGCCCCAGTTAACCTCTATCATTTCATTTATAAAACCAATTTTGTGCATTCCCTTTGCTTGCACTGTACTTAGCATGAATGACAAGTTGATTTTGAACAAGTGACGCATTCGTAACATGTGGTAATCGCATTTTTTGTAGGAGTGGCCCATTTTTTGTTGAATATCATTCAAAAGGAAATCATGATCTCATGCCATGCTATATGAACCCTTGCAAAACAGACTTAAAACTTCCACTTATTTATATACAACATAAATGCAATTTCAATATGTACACGTGCCTAGCATCCTTAACATGCTAATTGTAACATTAAAATATTAAAACACGTGCACAAGTTCCTGTCAATTATATAATTTTCTTTTCACGGGAAAATGAACACGGCAGCTGCTGAAATAGAAAAAAAAATAAAAATCTGCAATTACTTGAATGTGAATTTGAAGGGCAAAATCAGGCTACATGCAATCTGCAAGGCCAACATTTTGACACTTGAGATTATCAATGGCAATCTGAGCAGAAGGTCAGGAGGATCCATTCCACGCATCTAAACCACATATAGAAAATTACCAAATATAAATACTGTAGTGACAATTTTAAGTGAACAATTGTTCAGTTGACAAGGTCACTCAATCAGTAGTTTTCAAATGGATTTCCTGTTGGAAAAAGAAAAAAAGATTAACAAATTTGATGCCAAATACGATAACATTCAAACAATGTTCTCATTTTAGATTCTGATCATGAACACAGACAAGTGTAAAGTCACACACCAACAATTGCAATTTAAAGTTAACTTTGCCAACAAGTTTTGTGCCAAAGTAAATAATGCAGTTTAAATGCTTCATTTCATTAAAACACACTAAAGTAATCCCATTAATGCAATTGGAATACTCTAAACTCCAATTGTAAATGCTCATAATATATTAATGTCACATAATTGCAGCATTACTGTATTTCATTGCTCCGCTGTTATTTCAAACCGTCACATTTCTCCAATTTAAAGTTCATTGCACTATTAAGCATCAATTGCCTAATATGTCTTACTTAGTCATAGTTGGCAATGATGTCGGCATAAACTCCACAGGACAATCGTTTTGCAATCAACTTCCCTATAAAGTTTCATTTTAAAACCACAATATCCCAAAACACATTGCGCACTGTACGCGAAAAGGAAATTCCGAATTTGCTCCAATGCATCTGCAAAGTGGATTTTCCTTGAACCTAAAGAAATGTAATTATAAATTTTGATTTGCCAATGAGCACTTGTCATGTACATTTATTCTATCGATAACCGTTACATGGTTTTCTTTGGGCACCATTTACGTTTGCCTCCGTTCCACGCGTTCATGCAAAATTCTGGGGCAAATCACAGTTAACGTAACAATCACCAAGTCTGCTAATTTCTGTTTGTAACCAATAAGAGAGACAAAAACTAGGAAACGGGGAATAAAATCCAAGTGACAACTGGGAATGGGACGAGAATGTACAGAGGACACATTCCCTCGGAAAAACACGAGCCTAATAAAAATTGAGGTAAAAGTGGCTAGCGTAAAGATATCCACTTGGAAAAATTTCTTTTATAATGATCAATGCATTGGGATTGAATGAATAATCGAATCAAACATCCCTTGCATTTTTCACGTATCGTAATCACTACTCGGTTGGCGTAAAACCCTAAGTAGCACATCGATATATCAATTTGCCGAACTAGCTCTGCACGATCTGTCACCTTGAAGGTTTTCTTTTCTTTTTGGTAAGGAGCAAAAATAAATCTGCTGAATGCAAACTTCACGTCAAGCGACGTGTATATGTATTTAAAAACATTTCTTACATTTTCAACTTTACTACGTCCGCCAAAAAAAGAAACAAAAAATACGGCTAAAATCCGCCAACACGCCATCACATGGTTAAAATTGTCCACATGTAGTATTTGTATTTCATATCTATTTAAGTAACCTCCATCTCACTTGTCGGTGGAATATTGTCTTTGGACGTTTTCCACCGTTTTCACACAGTGTTCTATGTACTTCACGGTTTACACCCTTCGCTCGATTCGTTAACATGAAATGCGGTTCAAAATTCGCTCTTGGATTTCAATTGCAAGTTCCAGTGATTTCATTCAACTGAACAGTTCATTATTTCCCAAAATACATCTGTAAACTCAATTACATAATCCATAAACATTCTACCATTTTGTGCTATTAAACTTGTATGAGATCAATTTAATGGATACTACTATACTATAAATGCATGATTTTTGTTACAAATGCAGAAACAGCATCATTATATTTTACCTGGAACTAACAAATGTAAATAAAATTACCAGGATTTGCTAATCCAGGATTGATTAGAAAACAATTGCATCAATTCTTGATCTTTTCCAGTGCAAATCCAAAACGAATTTTGTCGCACAAATATTTACTTCGAACAACACAACCGGCACAATGGTATTTTACAGGTTGGCCTCAACTAGCATGGCCACTTGACAATCTAGATATTTCAGAAAACTGGAACAGCTAACTAGAAATCCCATTACTCCATAAAAATAACCTTCTAAATAATGTCTAACATAAACACGTGTGAATTCAGAGGCTACTGGACATACTTCCATCCTCGAATTCCCTGAACATTTATACATAAATTTCAAAAATTGCTATTTCATACCCATTCACGAACACTTTCACGTAAGTGTTCGCGAGAAATATCCAGACATCATCCACTTTCCAAGTGGCCATGAAAGTTACGGCTATACCTTACATCGTTCCTACAGTAATTTAAAAAATTCAGACACTTCCATCATGATCCTTTAAATACACCTGTAAACAATTCGAGAAAGGGGTGATGAATAGAAACACAGCCACATCACTGAATGCGTATAATCTGACAACGAAACACTTTGCGCGTATCGCAACCGTAAAACACTCACTTCTACTTATTTTTTCTTAATAGTAATCTCCCACGTCGGTTTGTTGCCTCCGTTCTCGAACACACAGTCATCCTCAAGCCTTGTCCACCTGGGATATGGGCCTCTGGCACCAATCTGGCACTGGTCACCGTGGCATTCGCAACGAGAAAAGCAAACATTAAAGTCTTAAAAAGTGAGCTGTGAGATAGTTTTCTTTGAGTGTTGTTGCCTGGCCATTGCGACGAGCAACACAAAAGTACAAACTACTTTCCCACATTGTGTTGGACCTGGTCCTTGGGAAAGCGAGTTTATCTCAGAATTGCGCTTCCCTTTACTTGCTTGTTTTTGTTGTTTCCAGGTTTTGGATTTTGTGTTGTTACCTTTTTCGAGGCCCTCACTGCGCTTGCACTTGCATGTTCGCTGGTGTGGCCTTTGCAGTTGCAGATGCCATTGCACTACCACCTACAGGAGACGTTGAGAACATTGCCGAAGCGGAAGTTGCTGGAGACGAGCTCATCTTCTCCGCCGTGGACATCTTGGAGAATGCCATCAGGGCGTCTGGGAAGTTAGGAGGAGTTGCCGGAGTGTTTGCTGGCGTACACATCTAAAAAAACAAATTCAAATCAAATTAAACCAAATTTTAGTACCCAAATATTTTATATGCCACAATTAATTTTCACCAAATTGCATTTTAACATTTTACATAAACTTCCCTACTAATAAATCAGCATTTACAACTTTTTACATAATTACATACTTGAACATTGTCACTATATATATATTGTTTCAAGAAAAGTAATGAAAATATATTCATATGCAAGTTATTGCTTAATTTCAAGCAATATCATTTACTTTATACTAATCTTATTTTAACATTTATGTCACACTAGGTTCTATCACTATCTGGATGTTGAATACTGTTGATGATAATAAATAGCATTGCTGTGATGATCAAACTCGACATTGTAAACAAACAGTCATCTGTTGATATAATATCTAAAAATACGTTCAAAGGTACAACTCGTATTTTCAAAGTCATCATTGAGATGGCAATGTTATCAAAATCAAACTATCAACGTGTACAAATCTATACATATGACATGAAACATTAAATTTGAAATACAACTATACATGCACAACACCGTCTTTTTGCCATTTGCGCAAAATCAATATCATCTGCAATCCCTCGCAGTTATGCCATTATCGATTTTGTCCAAATTCGGCATGTGCTGAAATTTACTTTCAATTCATATTCCTCTGCTGACAGTACATATATATAGTACAAACATTACAAACAACAAGTCGCGAATAATATTCACGCATCCCATACGACCAACAATTGCCCATTAAATGTTTAATATCCAACGAGCAACAGACATCATTTGGCCTACTCAATGTCTCCAAATGACATCATTTCATCTAATCTACATCATTAAATTGACATTGTCCAGACTATTTTCTTCTTCAGCATCAATGTAGCATTTTCTGCTTCATTACAAACATTATTTTCAGGACACGCGTAGTGCTGAAATGAATTTAGATAAGTTTTGTTTTTGTAATGGAAAAATTTCCTGAACTTTACTTTTTCCAAAATGGGACAATCTTTCATAATCAGTGTCAAAATTTCCACTAAATTTTCACTTCTAAACACATTTACTATTTTTTTTAATCATGTACTGTTTACAATTCAATTCCTTTATTCTGGTGAACTTACCATACAAAATATCCCCTAACTTCCGAATAATACAATTCATATTATTTTTAAAATGCACATTTGTCTGTAATCAAAAATATTATAAATTACAAATAAATAAAATGTCTATTCTGGAGATAAAAGCACATACATTTGTAAAAATTTCCAATGAATTTAGTTTTAGTTATGTAACTAAAACGACTCCAATGCATAATATGCCCAAATTTTAAAGGTGAACTGACAGGGTTTTGTAAGGTACCCTGATAATTGGTTTGTAAGTAGCTATTTGTGTCCCTTA
>JAQFZQ010000210.1:0-42797 GCA_034696005.1 Glomeris marginata | reverse complement strand
AAACCATATTTTTTCAGATTTTTATGACGAGTTTTCAAATTGTAAAAAATTATATTGTAAAGCTGCAGCGAGAATGTGACCTGCATGCTATTTATGTTACACACAAAAATCAGTACATTATCTGTACATCTTCATGATTCGTTAATTTGGAACACTTGAACAGGAAAATTTCTTATATTATTTGGTAATTAATATACAAAACATTAAATACTGTTCATAAAATATGACCAAATTTTATAGGAAAAGCAATCTGAACATATATGAACATGCAGAATATATGCATCCTACCTAAGCGTAAAATCCTGCACCTGACGTTGATCCAATAGTTGTAGTAACCGAGAGGATTATTTTCCATATTGAAAAAGAATGATAACAAAATATTTGATATTTTTTTTACAAGTTAATCTCTGACAAAGCTTACATCTGGCCAATTCATCAATATCCAGGAGCCAAATTGTAAAATTACAACATAATATGATATATAACAAAGGGTAAATCGAAATAAGTAAATAAATAAATAAATGAAGATTGAGGAGCAATTGCTGCACCACTTGCAACTGATATGAGAAGGAAAGTGAAAGTGGCCGTCAAGAGAAATAGGAAAGCTCCTTCATGGTCAGATTTTGGCTCTGGTTTAAGGTTACCTCAAAGGAACAGGAGCTTATATATAAATATATGGTGTGTATATGGAACGGTCACTCGTTTTACGAGCCACGTATGGCCAAAGGAAGAGGCTCTCAAGTGGTTCTTTTGCAGAGTGAGTGCAGCACAGAAAAGCCATGCTATATATGATCAAGATATATAAGAGAGAGAAAAAGAGTGATTCAATTGGCACTGGACGAGCTGGCTATGCGAACACATGGGTGCAAACTCGCACTGCAGTCGACTCTTACATTAGGCCATTTGGCCCAACAAGAGTGAAGGGCAATGGCAGAGTTTGAGTCCAGGGACTTATAGCTCAACAAACGACACATGCACAGAATACACAATGCCTCTTATGCAATTTTCCACCTTACATCATTAAAAGTTACACGTATTCCACATATATAGAACCTACATAGGGTGTTACATGCACTAAAAGGGTTTGTCACTTTTTTCATCTGTGGTATATGTATTACGTATAATATGATGGGGTTTTCATGCAGTTTCATAATTTTGAGGTCAATTAACTGAAATTAATTTATGGGAATTAGAATTCTATGCTGAGTAACGCCCAATTAATATTATTTATACGAGGTGCGTCATTAAAGTAATGAGACTGGTAGCATAGCTGTCGATCTGGCAACACTGGAGACGCCATATTTGGAGGGGGTTTAGGTTAGCATGTGAGCTGCCTTCAGTATGATTTTGAACTCACTAGAGTCAATTGTTTGTCCGTAGTATTTTTTTTAATATCGAATTGCTTAGGGTAAACTATATAAAATATAATTATAATTAAAGGAGAACTAACACGATTTTGTAAGGTATTTACTGAAACTTCACCTCTAGGGCAACCTGGGGCAAGATGATGCATGGCGAAATATGACTTATAAGTCAGTTTATAAAAGCGTTTTACAATTTTAAGTTTTGAAAGCACCCTTTTTGAGGCTTCACACTTGTTTACATGGTAAGCAATTTTGGTATAAAGCAGGCAATATACTTTCATAACGAAGCAACTCTAAATACATATATGGTACGTATTTGATGTAATTTCAGGCTGGAATAAATGTTTTAATTTGGTTTGATTCTTGAAGAATTGCTTGGATTCAAACAAAGTTTACGAATCATCAACCTTTAATATAAGGTAATTATAAAAAATTAATGCTCACTTAGGAGATGCATGGGATAAATAATATTTTGTGATTGGCTGTGATGCGGGGCAAAATGACTGGGAAAATATGACTGTTAAACACCTATAATAGCTAAATTGGATACGGCTAAATTAATTGTACAATATTGCTTTTTTAATTTTCAAATGTTAAGAAATTGTAAAAGTACTAACACAGGAGTTTAACCATGCAGATGTAAAATTGAAAGCAACAGCAATGAGAAAAGATTGCAGCATATTTAAATATTAATGAAATTGCATGAAAATTGTACTGCATGCTTATACATTTCTGGAGAGTTTGTATGGCACACTTGCCAACAAAATTAAGAACGTCATCTTGCCCCATGATAGGGGCAAGATGGCTTATTTTTCTTTGAAAAAATATTTTTTCTATTTTATTAAATAAGTTTTTGGTAAAAAGCTAATGGTTGGGGTAATTATGTAAGTAGGTTCATTCGTGTGTGCTCCTATCAGTGATATTATTTTACAAAAGTCGTTTTACTATTTTAAAAAAGCAATATTGGAATGGAATATATTAAATTGTATAATAAACATTTTAAAATGATTGTAATGCTGAAACACTTCACTAATCCAGATCTAATAATAATACCTAAACACATTCATTGCAACAAAAATAGAGATACACAAGCAGTGAATTAATATTGTTAGGGGTTATGTAAATTGAGAACAAGGTATGCTATACTATATTATTCCACAAATAATCGTGAAAAAAGCTATGATTTAAAACAAAAATTAATTAATAACCAATTACAAATTTAAATTGTAATTAAAGATAAACTTTCATAAATATTTAGAAAGTAAATTTGTTATATGCATGTGGTACAGAGATTTAAATTTGACTCACTTGTATCAGTAATTGCGTATATAATTTATAAGACTTTCATTGTTATAATCGGAACGCACATAAATATATAACATGCATGCATGCAATTAAGCATAATGATATTAATAAGCTGCGTTATAATTATATACATATATAAAATTAGGACCGGAGTAATTATTCCAGTCCTTGTATGATAAATACCAAAGTGCGATCCGGCCGGGATCTTACATACCCGAATCGATGAAAGGACCACCTAAAATTATAATTAAACTGCATTTTAAAATTGCGAATAAACACATATACAATTGTATAATAAACACACATTTTCAAATAAAATATATAATTATTATAAACATGCAGATAATTAAATAAATTCTGTTAATAGCCTAACATAATATTGCATAAATTAATATAAATCTTAATTAATTTCTTATTAAAATTATAGTAAACCACATGGTGGCATTTCAGGGCCAAAATGACATATACTCAAATAATTTAATTACATTATAATTTATGCAAATACATAGGCTATAAGGCAGTTAAATCATTAATTGCATAAAAATAAAATATGTCATTGTCACAGAATTTCATTGTCACATCTAATTTATACCTATATCTACATTTACATATAATAAGTTCCCATATAACACCTGCCAATTTTATCAAGTAGATGGAAAATTCAGCACCGGAAATTGGTTATTGTCACGCAACTCCCACACAATGGATACCATGTCACGTGATGTGCAATAACATGCATGCCACATTAGGCCTATGGTACAATTAACTATAGGTACCCTTATGCCAATTTCAATTAAATTGCATTTTGATTAACTGTATTAATTGCATACTATATTTCAGATAAACAAATAATCAATTGATTATTTCCAATGATTACGTGCTACAAAATATGCTATATGTTAACACATATCAAAATATTATACCAAGTAAGCTTTTTATTTTGATTTCCATTGCAGATAATATTAGGCCTAATGTCCATGCATGTGCAAATGTATAAGAAACTATGCCATTCTTAGCATATACTATAGCCACCTCAATTTAATGATCCATATAAAATCGCATGCGCATAGTATAAGTGATAAATTTGAATATTATAATATTTTAATTACAAAATATGCGAAATGATATGTAGTAATAACAATTAATGGGTGTGCATGTGCATCAAGCTTTCAGTATATAGGGCCTATTATATGGCTTACTGATGTAGGCTTATATCAGCATCAGCGAATTTAATATGCAACAAATATGTGTATGCATAACATAACAAATAAATGTTATTGTTATAGTAGCCTATATTTATTTCCAGATGACATGTGCTAATTTAAGAGAATTATGCGAACAACAAATAAACATTATTTTACACCACATGGCCTATTGTACAAACTAAACATAATTAATTAATGTATGCTCAATTACAATTGTTTTGTTATGTCTCACAGTTATGTACATATTGAATGCCAATACAAATGTATGTTATAGGCCTGATAGACACTAAGCCTATTTCAGTTCCGGTCTAACAATGTCTTTAAATATTACATATTGGGTAAGCAACGTTTGGGATAGTTCATTAAAACAGTGTACTACATATGTAACAATCCCCAAATTATATGTAATTGAAATATTTATTAAATATCAAAAATCTGATAAAGAAACAGCTGTTGACTGTGTGTGTCAGATTCAGGGGCATATAAGCAACAGAAAAATAATTTAATCGTTAACATGGAAGTTTCAGAGTTAATTGACTAAATATTAACTAAATATTCAGTCAAAAAATTCCTTTCCAGTGAGATTAAGGTTTAAGCACGTGTTCGGCTGAGTATGGAAGACCGGAATTGTATATTTTTGTCTGGATCAAGTATATTCAGTTCAAGCCCAATTCCCTTCAATATAATTTGAAATATGCAACATGTTCCAAACACATCCTTCTATATTATTGCTATATATAACTTGCTTCAATAAATATGCATTATATTACAGATCATATACGGATTGCAAACTTCCTATATACCTACATTCCTCACAAAAATCAATAAAGCATGTTTGAAAGTGGAACCTATATAGTGGAAATTAAATAAAATGTACTCCATGACTGCATTCACAGTTGCTGCATAAATGTAATATTTCTGCAAGTGCTGTGGGGAGAAGCCCACTTAAGTTGAACCGTGTAAACTTACAAACCAAAATCTAAACAGGCAAAATTAATTTGTAACAATAATTTTTTCGGTAATATGAATACAGCAAAATATAATTGAAATTAAATTAAAAAAACAAGTTGCAATTACATGGTTCCATGACACTTAATTGATCTATATAGTTAATACTGCATGAAGTGACAAAGTGTCCTAACAGACTTTTTAGATCAAACAACTGTTCAATTCGTGTGATTTTACTTTGATGAATGATACGGTATTTTACACACAGGTAAACTAAAGGTTCTTATCTCAAATTATCTCCAATTATATCACCCCGAACATGAATCATGTATGTCAAAAAGAGATTTTGTTCACAGAATTTTTGAATGTCACCCTGCTTGCTTTCATATATTCAAATTAATGTTCATATATTTACTTACTTTTGCACGAATAATATTCCATCATACTCTGATTGTAGCGGTAGGCGGTGGTAAGATCCATTGTTGGAGGAGGACAGGCGGGAATTGCGAATATGCTGGCAATGTTCGCCGCAGGTTCCTCCATACAATGTATACAAGGACAGGGTGAAGAAGTTGCAGTAGCAGTAGCAGTAGCAATAGCAGTAGCAATAGCAGTATAGGTAACTATGGGCAGGGGCACAGTGCCCGGAAATGGGCACCCGGTTATCAGGCAACAGTGGTGTGTGGCTTTTGGCTCCTCTTTCTGCTCTGGCAGTTTGCGATGCGTGTGCTCTCAACTTGAGACCACGACTGGCAAATGCGACCGAGCGGAGCATTCGTCGCGGACCCAACCCACCTCAACCCCCCCCCACACCAACCACACACATGAACCCCCGGGAATCTCACTCGTTTTCCACCAACTCCTCCTATACAGCGAACGCATCAACCAGCTCCTCAATCGCATAGTTAGTGCGGTGATACACCTTGACTGGAACTTTGCAGAGAGATAAATAGGAAACAAATGTGGTGCATGGCGGGGGAAAAAAGTTCGTTTCTGTTTGTGCACAGTGTGTACAGACTGCACATAGTGTATGTGTGCATGGGCTGGAAGCCAGAGCGGCTAAACGGGTGGGCTCCGAACGCTAATTTGGATGACGAGAGTCGACCAATTTGGCAAAGTGCTTCTTCGAGTGAGTGGCGTTGCTTTGAGCATCTTTTCAGCCGGTTCCTAACCATTTGGCCTTTCGTTAAATACCAGGCTATAGCGGCAAATTAACAGGAAAATTACTATTCTCCCTCTTTTCAAATTGTAAGACTGCATGCATAGTTTGATCAAGCACAAGAAAGGAATTGGGAAAGGTGACTCATTTGCGTGGTGGAGTGCTGCAAAACAAGCAATTATTAGATTATAAGGTGACATACCACCTAAAAATCTTGTCCTTAAAACCCCTTCCCAACCAGTCTGAAGTCCCTTCTTTCTACTTGAACAAACTATTGTCCGTCCCTACATGGATTATTTTTTACATTATTTTAAAGCTTAAGAAATTATAATCTAAAACAATATATTTTATCGTATCAAGTTTGTAATTGTACGAGGATTATTTAGGCCAATTAATGTGCTGGACCGCCACTAGCAACATAAAAATCGCTGCAACGGTCGGCCAAATATCGTCGGAAAAATGTGTAAAAATAGGCAAGGGCATTCATTTACCTAATAGCATTTATTTTGTGAATTTTACATGCTTAGAATATTTACGGCCGATTAAATAACGAAGCAAGCTTTCGCGTTAAGCCCCACCCACCAGATCACGTGGTTTGTCGATGCTCTACCTTAATTAATATTAATTTGCAGTTTTTTAACCTTATTAAAAACTGCAATATATGTAAACAATATTTAACATTTTTAAGTTTGCAAGGATGTGGCATACTGCTATGACATAATTTATGGACGGTCACTAAATCTGTACTAATCTCATATAGCACAACTAATTTTCATGTTAGCATTTTTGGCTTCCAACCAAAGTGTTGCATGGGCTTATGTATGGCGTTCCTCAATAACGGTTGCATTCTTGAGACGAAGACGTACTTTAATGTAATGATATTAATAAAGCTTCTTTTATCTTGCACTGAATTATAGAATAACGTGGAATATCTGTTGGAGACTCGCTTGAGGAGAGATTGAAAATGGCGGGTGCATCAGAGCAAAGCGCCATGTAATATGCCACTTCTTCCGGAAAACTGAAGCTCGCAAAGAAACACTGATTGCTCCAATGGCTGCATACGAGGGTCATTGAGGGCTTGTGCACCACCACCGTGCTTCTACGCTTGCAGCGCCACGGGAGTTGCCAAAGTGAACTAACAACACATCACACCCTGCACTCTGCAAAACCTGCAATAATCCCTTATCATCAGCTGTTTTACTTAGTCCCTTCCATTTTCGGTATACACATAGGATACCGATTCCACTATATATAATCGATTTTTGAGACAAAGCTGGCTGATTTATTGTCGACCGTAATTCGCAGGTTGCTCAAGCGAGTTGCGAACTATCCAAGAGTATAAAATCTAATAATACATGCACCTACCCCAGCATCTTTCAAGTTAACAATTACAGTCAATGTGATAAAATAGATATAAAGACATCCACAATTGTCTATACATCCGTGATGTCACAAGGGATCTTAAAGAACAGAAAGCTGTAATCGCGATTGCACAGATTTACATGTGAACTTGTGATTAGTTAGTATACCCACTAGTCAACTCTGTAAAAATAATCCAGAATTTATTACTTATGTGGTTGATTAGAAATAAAATGCCAAAGTAGGTAAAATAGGTTTTGTAAGCTTCGGGCCGCGTTCTAAGGCATGTGGGAGTGGTATGACGTGCCTGAGATCTCCAAAGGTGGCATTCGAAGCTACAAACTGCAAGGTGGGACGAATTACGCCATCACAAGTACTTTTGGACCTACATTCGCCTGTGATTACACGACCAGTGTGCATTAATTCTTTTGCTAATAGTGCAGCGAATAAATTTCGAAAATAAGTTTTGGAGAAAAATTGGGTAGTTTTAACATTTAATCCTGAATTGTATAAGTTGCTTAATTGCAAGGCAGGAATGTTACATTGCACAGATAGCGAAACATTATATGTTATACTCTTTTATACTACGCAATTGTAGTTTCCATAATATGGTGCACCGCACCTCACTCTTCCCATAATGCCCATAAATGAGCTAAACTGCAAGCGATTGGTGGTTCTGAAATCCTGCCGTTGAGGATTTTACCGTGTCAATCACGAAAAGGGGTTGCACCACTGGGAGCAGTGATTTGCGCTCAACCATCAGGCACGTGACGTCTTTTGCCAATAAACATTACTTATTCCCATCCTATCAGACCCATTTGAACACAGTATTATACCAATTTCAAGGAAAGCATCATATAGTATCATGTACAGTTCCAGTGAACAATTAAATACTCCAATAAAAATATTCATTAGATTTGATGTGCAAGTTGTGGTACCACGTACTGCCAATTGCATGAATGTATGATCATGCATGTGACATGAATTTAGACCACAATTTAATAAAATTTCAGATTCCAAACCACAGATGACAGTTATAGATTGCAATTCAAAAATTCATTTGGAATATTTAATTAGGAATTTTAAATACTATAGACAATTTAAGGCACGTAAAGTTCAGTTTATGTCCAGATTCCGATGCGAATTTGCAGGAAAGCTGTTAAAGGAATGCTGTAACTTGGCTTTCCTGCATAACTCAGTTTAATGGCAGAGGAATAAACATTTCTTAGTACTGTTATATCAAATAGAAACGGATTTAAATGCAAAATAATTTTTTGTATTGCAAAAATATGAAGAAAAGTGCATGTTCTTATACGAATGTCCGCCACTGTACAGATAACAATTTGACTAACTTTCCTTGGTCATTTTGACTTGGCAGTATAAATTATGATTTTGCGTGCCGCACGCACATCCTGATGCGTTTTACATCATGGATGCTATGAGTGTCTGCATAGAAAATCAGTCTGCTATAGGCTTACCGTTGTTTCGATCGGTCTTTGTAGGCTGAATTCGAGCAGCAAATCTTGTTGGCTTGACGGCACTCGGGTGCACTTTCACTAAATCGCACACTTTCTCCTCTGAACATGGTTTCATTGGGAGATGGTCTCACCTTTTCTCTCGCTCCCAATTTCCGCTCTTTTAACGCTCCTACTCTTACATCTTCCTTTTAGCCACCCTCCCTCCCCTTTTTGGAAGTGGTAATATAGCCCAAGGTTTGGACATAACCGCAGTTATTCTCAATCGTTGGGGGAAATAATGGAAGATGAGGCAGAAAGAAACTGCACTCTAAAAACCGAACGAGATCACATCAAGAGTAAAAAAGCATCGCTGCTTTTCAATACTATAATGTCCGTACAAATGGAAACCAAGTTTAATAAATATATCCATGCACTTTACCTAAGGACAAAAATTGGATCTGAATTTCCATTATTTGCTAAGAGACTATGCAATGCGTATGCAATATGCTTTAGAGTATAGAGTATGTATTTTCCATTATGCATATATTAAACTGAATGCATGTACAGTCATAAAAATATAAAATGCATTTTCAGTTTTGTGTTTTTCAACATTTGAATTATTCAGCTATAACTTTAAATTATCCATAAATCTATAATTGCAAATAAATTTAATGACATCAAATACAGTACGGTAATACAAATTTGGTATTGTAACGTACACCCTGATAATCGGTTTTTAAGTTATAATTACTGTGTCCCTTATAACACTGCATGGAAAGCAGAAATCGATTACAAATTATAAAAAAAAAGTTATGAGCGTTTTACCGAATGTGATGGCAAAGCGCGCGCAAAGCGTTTCCATGGAAACGGTACTGGAAAAGGTACTGGGTTGTGAGCGGCTTCGAGTATGGGCACTCACTGTTGCGTGAATCATGCTGACACATTTTACACAGTTATCATAATTTTTGAAGCACTTTTGGTATACCACATGGAACATTGAATTTTTAAACAGTCTGAATAAAACCTGCCGCTATAAACGGGGGATAAGCTGCAATGGTTGCAAATGTTCACTGCTGCATAACAATTGAATCTGAGAATGCAATGTGTCATAAGCTGCGTGCAACTTTGATACATGGTTACTGCATATACAGCGTGTCCCGGAAATACACCGACAAACTTCTGGTGTGTATAAATGGCACCAAAACAAACATTTTTCCCCAGTAAACCCATGGACGCAAAAAGCCAAAACTCAGTTGACACCGTGTACTATGTTGACTGTTATACAGATATGCCAAGCTATGAATAAGTCATGCACGTGTCTAAGTTAATAATGACAGGCGTCGTGTGGCGAACTCGTGTCCTCAAAACCAAAATGCTGCAGCTCTGATCAGATGGAGGAGCTCTTTGCCACGCAACCAGAATGAACTACCACATTGCTGCTGCTGCTGCTGCTGTTGCTACTACTACTACTACATACTGTAGGAGGGATGCCGAAGGTCTCCTAATACCTAGGTTCGTGACAGGAGAGGGAGGGCAAAACTCGCCGCCCGTAACATTGGTCATGGAAGAGTAAGTTTTGCACCCCGAGGCTAGACACATGAGCCGATGCGCAACCCGCTCCAATCAGCGAACACCACCCTTTCCCTATATTAATACATAAATCCCTAATATTTTAATTTTTAAACACCATCTTCCCTTCTTCTTTCATACATACATAGTTCATCTACCTTCTTTCTGACCCGCCTTCCTAATTTAATTCAGTATGGAGCCAAAGACACGCAATATTGGATACATGATTGACGACTAATATTGTAGAAAATTAATCACTTCTCCTATAGGAAATGTATATATGAACCCTACCTCCCCACTGCAAAGTCTCGCTTGAAAAGAGTATAGTATACCGTAAATTTCCTTATAGAAGCCCAGGCTTCAATTCAAAATTAGTAGAATATAATGGCACTTTCACAAGCGGAGTTTGAGCCGGTTCCCAATATACAAGCATGTTGGGAGCCGGTTTTTAGTCATTATCTGGCCAAAATGCTGCGCAGCTTTAATTCGAAACCGATTTCAATTGGAGACTGGCTTCTATAAGGAAATTTGCAGTATATTGAACAATGGTCCATGTTTAGTCCATTAAATCGAGGCTTTCCTACATGGCCACTGTTGCACCCCTGGTGTTTAAATTCTTCAACTGTATACGTGTTACATTGCTCAATGGAATATTAATGCACAGTACTTTTAGTTCATCATGGGACATTTAAGCGTGCAGCTTGGTATATATGTATGTATAGTTGGCGTGTATGGGCATATACATGGAGAGATTGAGGAGGACCGTTGTGGCCACCGTTGAAGTGTTGCAGAGTGAGGAACCATGCGGGGAACCAATGCAAATGCAAATGCAATCGCCTTTTGACACAGTCGGTCCTTGTGTGCCACCACCGGTCGCAAGTTGTCGCGGCGCAACTTGATTGGCTCCATAAATACAGGCGATGGAGTGCACCACAATGCTAGTCCAAGGGTGGCAAGCACATGACAAAAGGCCCTCTCTTTCCTTCTGGCCCTTTCCCCGCCATATCGAACCCAAGGGTCTCTCTCTCTTTGCAAACTCTTTCTTCGGCTCGCATTTTAGGTGTACATATATATACAGTAGTGCACAAGGTGATTTATGGAAAGGGTCGGAAAACGCCTATTTTGTTAAAGCTGCACTCGGAAATCCGATGGTCCAAATGGGAGGGTTTCGTTTTTCAGAAAGAGAAGAAATAAAAAGAAGAAAAAAACAGCAATGGGACGCTTGGCTTGTGTCATGGAGCCATGCACCAGGTGAGACGATATGTTACATCAAAATATGAGCCAAGTGGAAAATTGGGGGTGGTGAAATGGTGCATGCAATCGTTATTATCATAATGGTAAAAGAGTGACCTCCAAAAAAAAATATCTTACTATATTTTTTTAAAGGTACTTACTATAGGTTGCCTAAATACAATTATATACATCCTTGGATCAGTTTTTCACTATGTCCTCGCCTTTGTTTGCCAGACCATGAAAATGGAAGCCTACTTTAAAAGCCAGTTCTAATTTGTTAACAGCAATCTTGCAAAATTCACTGTTATGTATATATATTATAGGTGACATAATTTGCGGTTTCAATTTGTAATATAGCCTATATGACAATGTTATCTTAATTATAACGTGTCTATATAGACCACAGGTTTCATTGTGCTAATTTAGCCTAATTCTATAAATATAATAAAATTAGGACTACAATATTGCAAAAATAATGCGTACTTTTATGGAATTGTTTTGGCTTTTCAAAATATTAACATGGTGTGAAATGAGGTTTCCAAAGACTAACCCTGACATATAATTCAATGAAATTTTCCATAACATGCATCATGTGACATTAATTGCGAAACATCTATAAAACATAATTAGGGCCAGGTTAATAATATAGACAGCAAATTCCAAAATTTTATCTAAGAAACTCAAACAGTATACAAATTACCATATTTTGAACAAATTATTATGCTTTGTGAAATGCCAATAGACACTTTGGAAATGCATGACGTTGAGCAAGAAACCAAATTATCATGTGACACATATTTTCCCTGCATCATGCAGTAACTCACTGGTAATTACACAATTTTCTAAGTATATTAATAATAATTTGAAATTTGTATAGAATATAGTTTGTCTGATTGATCATCAATGTCGAAGAACGAAGTGCAGCGCCACCCTGCTTTGAATTCTGCAACTAAGTTCCAGTGGAGTTGTGGATGCAGAGCACTAATATTCTACTCACTTATTTATGGCATTTATGAAAACCGATTTTGTTCATTATATGTCGATAAATAAAAGTTTTGAGACAAATATAAATCAGTATTATAAGTGCACATTTTCTACATTGACCACAGGTTACATTTATAATTATGTAATAAGTTAAAGCCATTGCAAGGGTTACCAGTTAGTTTCACAATCATCCTGGAGAATTAAAATTACACCATCTTTTTATTTGTATTTTCCTGGAGAAAACTGAAATATATTGGATTCGTTCGGAGCAGATTTTATTTGAGAATTTTTCATTGCAAATTAAATTACTAAACAAGTAATTAAACTATACGAAGTTTTTATTATTTTGTGACAATTTAATCACAAATACTATATCAATAAGCTTGTTTATAGTTCAAACTTTATTATAATTAATAATTATTGAGGATAACTAAATATTGTGAAAATCTCCAGAGCGATTTGGGTTCACACAGCATTTCCATTTCCATTTCCAACAGTATTGTTATAGAAGCTGGTGCTTATTGTTACCGATATTATATATGAAATAGTAGTGTTTTCTATGTTGTGTATATGATTGGTTCACATTTGCAAATATCTCCACTGGTCCATGATGCGTAGCACGACATTTTGGACACCCTGCGTCAGTCGGAAGCTCGGTTTTTCCGCTGATGCATTTTCCCATTGCCATTTGCCCCCTTCCATAATATACGCCCACCCATTAATTACGTCGCATATAACCCCAACACCCCAAACTCACAATCGATAATACCATGTGGCAATATTAACGTGGAAATCATCGAACCAATAATACACTATAATAAGAGCTCATGCGAAAAAATTACAGCCCTTTATGTTAAATCCTGCTCTCATATCCACATTACAATCTCCTCTAAATAACATTATTATAATCTTGCTATAATCAAGCTCCAATTCTATTATATTACTTCAAAGTTTCTGCAAAATTTACAGCATTATGGAATCAATGTATTAAATTAATATACAAGAAATGTCATATTAGTATATCACTGTTATTTTCTTAATTTTAAACATAAAGCAACTCATAATATTTTGTCACTTAAAATGCCTTATCACACCAACGAAAGAATATTTTTTGCCGAACTCCATTCGCAAAAGCGCCGTTGTTAGGACACTAATTAATCTATACATGCAAATAACTTATACATTTCTTAAACTGCCTACAAAAAATGAGAAATTTCTATTGTATATATCCTCAATTTGAACAGTAGTGAAGCTTAGGGCATGTTGATTTTCAAATAAAATAAGCATAAAATCAAAGGAACTACTTTTTTGAGGTTTGTAATAGCGTAAAGTTCGTCATAAATTAATATCTTCAATTGAAAACAACTGTAATTTAACCTATTGATGTTCATATGTAAACTATTCATCAAGCACTAACTATTGGAAACTTGCTCAACAGCAAAGTGTTTGCTTTCCCTCATAACACCAGGGCATTGCAGCAAAGCTAATTCTTTCTCCACCAAAAGCCACGCAGAAAAGCAGTTATTTATGCGCACAAACACACAAGGGACCAAAAATCTGCATTTTTTGTTTAAATAATTGTGGATAAAATAAACGATACATGGCCGCATGCTATAAATATATTCATCCATTAAGGAAATTAGAAAAAAAGGCGATAGAGTGACGTCAGGCATCATTTCACCTCAGAGCCACCAAGAATGGATAGACAAGGCATAGTGGTAAAAGAAGAGGATAAAATGGGTGGTGGGTGCAAGATCGCAATTAAGCTTCGATAGAATTGTGCTATATATACCTATATACTAAAGGGGGGAAGAGAAGGGGGAGTCTTTTCTCTTCTTGGCATAATAAAATTAACCTGAGATCCGAAGCAGTGCCAGATTGTGGGGGGTTTGTGCAAGGGAAAAGGAGTACAGTGCACATGTCGCGGTTCATGGACTTCATCGGCACTACAGCCTTATATCTCTCTCTTCCTTCTTTCCTCAATCCCTCTTTCCGCTCCGGGCTTTTGGCAACACTGCTCGCGACTATATGGAGAAAAAGAGTGAACGACACTTGCCACCCACAGGCCATGAGTGATGAGGAAATTAAGCAACGCCGCACCTCCTACGGCCTTCCATACTCAACGACATCCCCTCCTTTTTCTAGCACCAAGCCCAACACTACACACCACACTATTGTATATATACACTACTCCTTATTCACTTTATTCACTGGGAAAATGAATTATTTTTCTCCATATATATAGTTCCACAAGTTGCTCCTTATATACATACAACTGAAATGCTCAATTGCAACATGAGATTTAAGTCAATAAAATCAGAACATCCAGAATTAAAGGTGAACTGACATGAATTTGGGAAGTATTTGTGCAAAATGTGAAATAGTATGGTCAAGTAAATCACTTATACACGATTTTATTATATAGGCAAAATATACGAGTTGTTGAAGCATAAAATAAGTTTTTGGCAGGTGTTTGAATCTACAAATATGTAAATGCCATATTTCAGCTTCACAGCTATAGTTTTTAATGAGCTGAATTCAGAGGATGGTATTGAGAACACATCTTTAAACAGTTGAATTTGTATTCTGAATTTATTGTTGGTGTAAATACAAAAATCCTACATGATTCACTTTACCCCACAACTTTGTCCCTCAAATTTTGACTTAGTTCATTTAAAAATTTATTATAAATAAACAAACTGGTATTTTTTAATGATAAAAATAGTTTTAGATAACTCAATACCTTGCCTGAATATAATAATTACGATATTGCAGATATTTCTGTCACTCTGTTTTCAAAAAATTGCCAAGCAAACGTGATGCACATAGCCCCGATATCCCCTACTTTACTAAACTATCAAGAAGTGTTCCATGTTAATATTTATTTAAAACATTAATTATTTCAATAATTTGCATTAAAAAACTGCAATATAGTTGGGGCAATTTTTTAAAATTCATTTTAACTAAAGCCACTTTGCAACGGTTTAGTTCAATTTTTGCTCACCAGGTGCGTGCCTTATTTACTGAAAATAATTATTCTATTCTATATGCATGGTTACATTAAAATATTCAAATTCAAAATGTAACAATATATATCACTGTATTCCACGTATATGACAATCTGAACACATCCTGTACTTATCAAAGACCACTTGCATAAAGAACAAATAAACGGATATACAGTTGATAAATTGTATGTATTTTCTCATTCATTGTTTTATTTTGAGATTAGAATCTGTTTGACTTCTTAATTGGCGGGATTTTCGTGATGTCAGTGTACATGAAACTTCCGTCGTTATTATATTGTTTCAAAGTTTAATGTGTTTTTGTTTGTTTGTTTTCAGTTTAGCATTTTGGCCGTTTGCCTGCATGGACACCTACGCATATATAGAAAATATATACTATATACAGGTTTATAATATGCAATACTAAACATTTCCTATATATTTGCATTTCTATATATAGTACTCCATCAATATATGTGATTTTAAAATTTGTTACTCTTGAGTCCAAGTACTAGTAGGCCTACTTCCATGAGATATAACCTAACACCCTTAAATACTTCTAGTAGACCTACATACAATACCTAGGTAAGTATTATTTACTATAGGGATTTATTTTGCTAGGCTCATGTACATGAAAAAGCTTATGTTTCTTAGTCAATAGCTTACAAACAAACTACTACATACTTATAAAGAAAATAGATAAGACAGAATTACGAATATGAATACATATTAGCTAATATAATTAAGGAACTTAACATTATATTCTAGATATTTAGTTAATTGACAGAAATAATGTTGAACATCCAAATAAACTTAAATATTAAATGCAGAAAAGTATACTTGAAATTTAGCTGAAATATACAAAGAAAACTGTATACCATATCGTATATATGGATATATAAAACCAGAAAAACAACAATTATATTTTCACTAGGCCTACAGTATTCTAGGCCATGCTATACACTGTAACATATAGTATTTCCATCTTAACACAATCTTTTTATAAAGAACAAATCATATTGAACAGGAATCCATCAGGTCAAACAAACTTGTGCACCTCAATAGAAAGCTACAAATGATGGAACACTTGCAGCATATGAAACCAGATAAGAATGTTGAGAATGTAAAATCAAATGTAAATATTTGCAGATTGAACTATACACTGAAATATATACATAAAATGATGTTCACTAAGAATTCCCTTGCAAATGAAATATGTTTTATCAGTACCCTTGTCGTCTTGAATTTCAGTCCACATGTCTCATCATCCCAAGTCTCACCACTGTCAACACCACCACAACCACCATGACCACCACCAATGGGATCTGTTTCATACTAGCCCATGCCACTTGAGGTGCTGAACGTATTCCGAACATGTTACACACGTCAATAAAATGTATCCACAGTGGACTGCCCTCAACACATGGTGGGGGCACTTTTGCACATAATGTCTTGGAAGATTTTAGACGGCAGAAAGCCAACAGCACAGCGACTGATCTCTTCTAGCTCTAAGAGCGAAAAACAGCTTTTATGCCAAGCCAAGCTACTATATAAGCTACACACGTCAGTGCACAAGCAACGAACGTTAACGGTTTGCATTCTTCCTACCTAACCATACATGTCCACTTTGGACTTGGCGCAGTATATGTATGTATACACACATGCACCTCCAACTCTCTTGCATGGTCCTTTGCGTTGGCCCGAATAAACTCACTCTCTGGATCACTAACTATACTTGCACTGCCTGCTATGCTAGCCAAGCATAGAGTGTGCATCCATGCACAGGTTTGCACCACCGATCAAATGCATTTTCTGCATCCACTATATGTACCACTACTTGGCAACGACTCATCAATTCCACATGCCCCTCAATTAAATTCTCATGCTGTGCGAGAAAGCACCACCAAGACAAGCGGCCCAACAGAATATGAGGTCTGGTACTAAAAAGAAATAACCTCATTATACACTGCATGGAAGGATAGAAGTGTACTATTACAGTTCCTTCATATTATAGATTAACATAAATTAATTGATATATACGTATTGTGCAAGTTTAATATTTAAACCCAATTTTGTTATTCTCAAATCTCAACAAATGCAACTCCACTTGAAATGTCTAGATATAACAGCCTTTTACATATAATTAGTATATTGTGTGCATACAATCTTGTTTTGCATGGAATCATAGTAGGAACATTATATAACTTTATTTGGGGCAATGCACATAAACATTATCTTTGGTTGACCTTGAAATTGTGGAACAAGGTTTTTGAAAATGTATACTACACTGTTAACTGCATAAAAGATAGAAATGAGAGGGTTAGTTAATATATTACCTTCATGATACAATTAAAGCTCAGTCATACAGAACAAGAGGTGACAGCACTTTCAATGAACAGAGCTGTCAAGGTCAAATTGTAGCATTGAAACACTACATTTGACCTTCAGAACATGATTCATAGACAGCAGCGCAGTATCATTTGGCAAATATAATTATAAAAATGCTTGGTAACATTCCTTTTGGTCAACAGAGGTAAGTGAAACAAATTACAATTGTTTTATCATATGTTCAGTTGTACAATTTTCCACAACTTTAAAACATTAACTGAGATTTTATGTCATCACAGTCATATTTGACAAGTTTTTTGATTAAACAATGAAATAATTTAATTTACTATCTAGTTACTTTATTGTAAGTAATGTGAAAGAGAAATGTGAAAGCTTTATGAGACTTGTAAAGTTACAATCGAATGAACAAAGGAATGTAAAAGCTGATGAGTATAGGTTTGGGCAAGTTGACAGCAGGTGGCGCCAGTAGCCAGCATAAAGCTAGCATAAAGGGGAAATGACAGGGAATGCCCAAGTGCAAAAAGTTGGAGTAAAAAGAAAAATCGACAGAGAAGCCGCGAAGCTAATATTCATTAATTAACCGATAAATTCAAAGATTACTTGCATCGATACGAGCAAGAAGTATCCATTGTCGCCATGGGCAAAAAGTGAAAACATTAATTACTGGTGGCCATCATGTTTTTAAAAATGGAATGCGATCACTTGGATGATATTTGAAAAATGTCTAGGTTGTAAAAGATATGTCAAGTATTCGCAGACGTCCAACATAAAAACATTTATGACAAAAAGTAATAACAATGAAAACGGAGACAGCGAGAAATAGGGAAATAAAAAGTTCCGCCGCTATCCACCAGGGGGCAGCCAAGACTAGTGACACTGCAAGTTGACATTTATAAAGTGAAGCAGTGCAGGTTCCAAGCTTTTAGTGCAAATGTGCTCAAAATATTATAGAACCAAACATTTATCTCATGTTAATTAAAAATAATATAAGCTTTCTCAAATTAAATTGTAAAAAAATATATCTTATATGTACATTTTATAATAAATAAATTCTTAATTTGCAAAATGTAATAAAATTATACTAGACAATTACTTTTCAAATTAATACAAGTTGAGAGTTAGTTACATTAACAATTTTATTTACATATTTTTAAAATTCTTTTAAGCATGTGATTAATATTATGTATATTTGCAAAATATATTTTATAATTAACAATCATAATACACAGATCTGCTTATTGAATCACAAAGGTCTGAAAATTTTTATATTATAATCTCCACATACATTAAAATAAAAATTACATCACAAAAATTAATAAAAAAGTTATATGTTAACATTATTCATTAGATATAGTAGGAAACTTTATCAGACAGTTGTATCTTTCCAATGGCAATTGACACAAATACAGATTCAAATTGAGACAGAGTTTCCCACGGTACTAAGCTATGACAGTGATCTATATATGTCGTCTTTCCCAAGTCTTCTTTCGCAAAATCGTCTTCATTTTCTATTTTAGAACGCATTTTCACGGTTTGAAAACAGCAGATCGAATTAGGGCATGACAGTTACTCAAGCAGTGACACATCCTCATCTATATACTACATCAAATGTAGGCCTACAGCTAAACCACTTACTATACAGAATTGTATAAATCTCACAGTGAACGTGAGAAACTGGACAAGAAATGTATAATCTAACTTCTTTACAAATATATATCGTGACAAAACACAAAACAAAAACTACGGAACTGAATTATAAGAAAAGATGAAAAGAGATCGACAAATCCTGGGAATTCAGTGTTTTACTGAGAGTTTTGGGAATCAGGACAATATAAATATCTTATTATTCCATAAATTTTTAACTCTTGATATGCAGTCACGGATTGAAAGACGGATTGAAAGCGAAATTATGGAAAAATTTATATTCCAATAGCATTACAATAACAAATGATTGTTTATTTGAAATGTAAAGAACCCTTCTAATACCCCGAGTAGGGGTAAATGGAATAAAGCATATTTTTACAATATGGAATCCAATTCTGTGAATTTCTATAGTATATTATATGACATAATGCATATATCAGTCATGCCATATATTCCATTATGTTATTTAAAGTAGCATTAATAACTTACTTCAGAAATTTCAAATTGTTTCAGTTTAGCAGATCACCCACAACGAATTATTTATTGTACATAGTAGGGACACAGACAAGAAACTGTTAGCTCCACCCTCATTACAGAGTAAAAAGTGGACTAGGCCCAAATAAAGGGGTGGTAGAGTTTATAGCTCACAATGTTTGCACATGCTATAAACTTTGCCACCCCTCTATTTGGACCTAGTCCATTCATATACCCTAATGAGGGTGGAGTTATGAGCCTTTTCTCTAGTTGACCCTACTATAGACTTATTTGATCATGCTCTACAACATTCAACCTAGGACTTCGACTTTTATATATAATCACTCTTTATATGAGAAAGCACATTTGTTTTAGGATGTTTTGCTGGAAAAATCCCTTTCAGAAAATAAGACAAAAGGGGGGAAATGAAAGTCATCAACCCACACAAAGCAGGGGAGGAAATAAGAGGGAAGGAGTCCGAAAGGCTAATAATTATTTGAGACGTATGTAATGACTGGTAGGAGTTAATCGGTGGCCACGTGTAGTGGAACATTTTGCCAAATTGCAGTCTTTGCTTTTCTGTGCTAGGATGAGCATTGAATTGCACGTGCTCCGCCATTTCTGCAAAATGGCCACTATTAGAGGCCAAAAGAGAACAGGGCAAAAAATTACAATTACCTTGGCAAAGTTTAAATCGAGGCTAATCGCGACACTGGGGACCTGCTGTGCACAAACTCGCAAATGTGCGAAATTACGAACAAGCGGCTAACCGAGAAATCGTCATGCACAGTGCATACCCTAAACTGGAGCCTATTTAGAGCAATTTGCACGTTTTTTATGCCCCCCCCCCTCACATTTCAACAGTTAATTTTGCACAAACTTGCAAACAGAATATCCTGACAGTAGTAAATGGCAATTTTCATGGAGGCTTTTATTCGTGCAAAGAGCATTATAAATACAGTACATCCAGAATGTTAAAATATACTGTATTTATATTTTTCTAACGAACCCTTGTGCATGCAACTTCCTTACATATTGCTCTAATTAACTAGCCCAAACATACTTATGTATCTTTTAAATTGTCCAAATAAAAAATAGCGATCTAATTTCATTTTAACACTCCTTATATAAACACAGTTTCTCACTTCTCAAACAACCCCATTGTGTAATTCCAATAACAATAGGAAAATTTTCAGTTTCACCTGATTTTTGCGTAGTAAAATTCAGAAATAAAACTGGGTTAAACACATCGAAAGAAATGATAGACAATACAAATAATTTAACTGCCTAAAAACATTAGCATAAATATTTCACTGCATTCATTTTTTGGGATTGTGATAAGAATAGGCACAAATTTAGCAAAAATGTTATCCCAAATGAAAATATTATGAAGCTTGTTTTTAAACTAATTTTATAAAATAAGATTTACCATGCTTTTACTGTAGTAATCTGAAAATAGCCATTATAGTTTTCCAAAATAATACAATTTTTATAATCAAATTCCGATTTTTTTCGAAGTCAATGAGGCAAATTCATTTCTGCAAGGATTTTAGGAATTTCAAATTTTACAATGTATGCACTGCATTTCATTTTTTACAAATATACTTTCATTACAAGTGGCCTAAGTTCGCCCCTACACAAATTTTGCTTTATCCACCACATACAGTAGTTGCATGTGGGTGGCATTTTTTAAATTATTTTTTCGCTTTTCCCAAAAGCTCAAGTCTCTATGTCTTTAATAGATATTTTTTGTATGAAAAATTATGTACATTATAAGCATTATAAGCATGAGGCCACCTGAAGACCGTTGCCACGAATGACGTCATTGTCAAGACACGCTCCAAATCCGAACGAACTTGAGTTTTTCGAGTAAACAAACCACGGCTCAAATCCCAGAATAATGATAGTTCCCACTAATGCAAAAAAAGACTCACGTAACATTTCGTAACTTCCAACTTGCATTTCGATCTACCAATCAAATTTCACTAATACTTCACAAAAATCCCCATCAAACACAGGATATTTTTCTGCTACATGTGCCATTCAAAATCCTGGTAAAATTTCCTTTACAATTTCCAAGACCTTCTTTCCTAAATTATGTCTTTGCATGCAAACAAAACTTCCATTGTAAAACTTCATTTGCAAATTACCTCACTGAAAATTGGCCAAAATCTTAAAACAAATGGCTTATTTGTAGATGTTTGAGGTGTCTTATATCAAGCACCATATGGTGTTAGAACTTATTTTAAGACAATAGAGTGTCTTGTTTAAAGTTTAAGTTAAGTGTATTTAGATGGAACACTTAGAATGAAGACACTTGGAGCTTGGATGAAACTTATTGCAATGAAGACATTTGTTTAAAGACCCTTTCAGAAAAAGACATTTCAATTTAAATAAGACAATTACTATTTTACCCCCTACTTTATAATTAGATATTTGTTTATATTCGAAATTAATTACATTCCAGGAAGACTTGGAGCATGTCACTAGAATTTATTGAACCTTGTTGATCCAAAACCAATTAGGAACTACTATTATTTCCAAACAGAAATGAAAATAGTGAAAATTTCGGTATTGAATAAGAGAAAGTAATGGACAAAACACAAACCACTATGTTTCAGAAGTCAATGTTTGAACATCACCTGAATCTCACACGGGAAACTAAATTCAGGAGCCAGACACAAACATTTGTTAATTCGCCCAAACTCGTTAATTTTTTCAGCAACGAAAAATCCTCCTGCAGTAATTCTAGAGATAATTTCAGTTCTCACACGAACATCATCATCTGAAGGTATACATTTTTAATTTATGCGTCTTTGTGGCTAACCACGGGTGAGGCCAGAAATAAATATGTAAAAAAAAAATATGAAAAAAAAAATCATCCAGGGAAACTTTTAAGTTTATAAATCATCAAGAAAAGGGGGCAAGCTGGGAAAACGACACAAAACACGCACCAAACATAATTTGATTCACTTCCGCTCTCCCAACACTCAAATTTCTCTTCATTTTTTACAATATATCTTTTAGAAATGTGAAAATAAACTATGCTGACGTCAACGCATTCAAGGTATGACCAGGCAAATAATTATTGCATAAAATAACAATCTGCTAACACTGCAGATGAAATTATGTATTAAGGTATAACATACATTCTTTTTAGTATTACAATATAATTTGTTTTATATTCAGATTACAATGGTATTTTAAAAAAATTTACGAAAAAATATTTATACTGCCATAAAAACTTTGAAATTGTTCTAGTTGACTTTTAAAATACTTGCACCTACAGAAACAAAAGAAATTTAGTGTCTATTGTCACCATTAAAATGGCTAAAAATAAGAGACAATGAATATAATGAATTTTGCATTAGAAATTTATTACATTTTAAGTTGACTGTACTGGAAATTTAACCACAAAGTTGTCAGTAATGCAACATCCACTTTGTGCAAGCCATATTGTACAAGTCATTCCATAGTTTAAGTGCTGTATAATGCATTTTGGATAATAATTTATAGATATTACTGTAATATTTTGATATAAGTAAAAAAGTATTATAAATTTCCTTTCCTAATTTATTTCATCAATATTTATAATTTCATTAACTGAATGTTTTACCTAAACATCATTATGAAATTGTCAGTAATATAAAATATAATTCATACATACTATTGCAATAATTTAGTAAGTAAATATGGTAAAATTCTTTCATAATATTCTTTTTCAAATACTTAATTATTTTCACACAGATTGCAAAAATCTGAACAATTTATGGATGTTGTAATATGAATGCATTCCTATATCACTTTATACAAACTACTTTCCAGTTACAAACTCTACTCGTTTTTCTTTTTTTGTATATTTCTTCTACTATATACAACGTTCTTGTATAATGTATAGGCTACAGTATTTTGTATGTACAAACAAGTTCCGTGTTGGGCCGTTCTTATACCATAACAGTGATATACGTATATAAAAAATAAATACCAACAAGGGTGAAAATTTTTCCATATGGGTGGGCTATTATAAACGAAATAAGTAGTTCATGGTATTGTTATTGTATACGATCCTCGTACCTGTGGCGCGACGACATCAAATTTTCCACTAAAACTTTTCAAACAAAAACTTTTTTCCCCCAAAAAATCATACTTTAAACTATGATTTTTCGAGCAATGAGATATTATAATAAAAAACATGTCCTTGAAAAGGTGGAAACTTTGAAACTAAGTTAAAAACTGCAAGTCGTTTAGGTAGGTGGTATAACCTGAACGTTAAAATTGGGCATCGAAATTTAGGGGATGGGAAGTTAAGGAAAAAACAATTGACAGTCACATGTCTTAGTGCTGAACGGTCATTGGCTCCAAGTGTTTTTTCTCCCTAAACTCTTAGTATATCTCACCAAAACGCGTGCAAATAGCACAAGGTCGAGTGTATATAAAATCCAAACATATCCTAGAAGAGACCAAGGCCCTCCATTTGGGGTGGTAGTTGTTGGGGTGGCAGATAGAAAACATCACAACACCCCTCACGTTGCACAAACATAGCACATGAGTCCAAAAACGGAAACCGGTGATATCACCAAAGTCAGTAGATTGTGAAGAACAGGTGAAATACATATGTACATATACAGAGAAAAAGAAAAAAAATCTTTTATTACCCCCTTTTTTCTCCTTTAAACCCTTTCATAATGTAACTTTTCACATTGTATACACATTTCTGCACAATGAACAAGTTTAGAAAGTTTTGGCATCATTTGAATTCTATGAAATGTAATGTAAGAAATAAAGAAGTCCATTTTATATTCAGCCTCTGGGGTATAAAGGGTGAAATTGTGGTTTCAATAAAATGTACAGTGTTGGTTTGCAATCAACTGTCAATGTTAAAATATCCATTACAGGCATTTTTTAAAATCTTTTTGGAGTTTTGCAACCTTTGTATATGACAACATACAATTGTACATTTCTTAAGAAATGCAAAAAGCAAATTCTAATTAATTCTCTTTGATGTACAGAGCAGTATATTGTTTCATGTTTCAATATACAATGTGTTTTCTACAGTCAACTGTAAATGTGACAATTTTAAATTAGTACTTGAATAGTTTTAATGCCCGTGACAGCTGGATCGATTATGGGTAGTGATTCGGAATCATGAGGATTTTTCTAATCTACCTGTGTCGGTTTGGAGCAGATCGAAGCACTCCAAAGCCCCATTTTGCATGCCTAAACAGTGACAGCTAAACGCAATAAATTTTCAATTTGGAAGCCTCCACTAAAACTCGAATATCTCCTAAACCGTTATAGCTAGGTCAATTCCAATGACAGATTCGGAATCCTGAGGATTTTTCCGATCAGAATATGTTGGTTTAATGCAGATCGGACCACAATGAATCATTGTTTTGCATGGCTAAAGTGAACAGTTGACTAGCTTTTTTTTTCTTGCACCCACTAAAAAGTTGATTATCTCCTAAACCATGTTAGCAATGTCAAATCCGAGGACTGATTCGGATTCCTGAGTATTTTTCCTATAAGAAAATGTTGGTTTTGTATAGATAGGAGCATGCTAAATGGTTCGTTTCGCATGGCAAAGCTTAAAAATGGACCATCTCCAGAACGGTTCGCTTCGCAGCCTCCAACGAAAGTCGATTATGCCAAATCTTTTCCCGTGACAGCTGGATCGATTATGGGTAGTGATTCGGAATCCTGAGGATTTTTCTAATGTGCCTGTGTCAGTTTGGAGCAGATCGAAGCACTCCAAAGCCCCATTTTGCATGCCTAAACAGTGACAGCTAAACGCAGTAAATTTTCAATTTGGAAGCCTCCACTAAAACTCGAATATCTCCTAAACCGTGATAACTTTTTTCGATTCCGAATCTGTGAGGATTTTTCCAATCAGACTGTGTTGGATTCATCACATTCGAGTTTATATACGATTACCAATTCGCATTCTCCAAATTCCCCGTAGTTCCCTTAATATCTGAAGAGCTCCCTTCTGGCGGGACACCTTGTATCTTGACCACCTGTCAAAGTTGAGCAACAAAATGTTTTGGGACCGCTAGTGGTCAACATACCTACACACGTTTCACTGTATTTAAGGCATAGTTATACATTGTTTATAATTGATGAAATTTGTCCTTTCTGTATGTACAGTTTTTGATTTCGCAAAGCAGATGTTCCTCGATCTTTAAAAAGTTATTTATGTTAGTCATTTATTTTTTTAGAATTACTCATTTAAGTATATTAATTGACATTCATTTGCAAGCATTTTCTCGTTTTTCATCAAGCAGAACTACATTTAAAATTCACAATGTCATTGTTTATTTTCCAATTACCACTCCTGCAACCAGCAATTTAAAGCTATTGTTGCATGCGACAAAATGTATATATAGGAGAACAATGGGGGAAAAAAGAAAACTTTAAGCTCAGGAATAATGGATTTTTGTAAGCATGGCAGAAACAATTTAACGCTAATTTCTCGCTGAACACAGGTCATCAAGATCGTGTTCATCGTACTCATCGTGTTCATCATTTGCTGGATGCCATTACAGATAGTAATACTGTACACAACTTATGTTCAGGTGAGTTTCAAACACGGATTAACAACTCTTTATCCGAGCAGGCAAGCGTGAAAATACACATATATACAGTATATGAAGGCCTACACAGTTCTCCACTCGAGAGAATTATCAACCAACACCCTTATTAATATTTCCACAAATGCACATTTATATTATAAATCCCAGGGTTTGACCTCGAGATAATTACTTGCCACTTTCTCTATATATGGAAACATACAGTTGGAGAGAGATAAATCTGTTTAGATGCTAGAGGGTTTGCAGAGCAACTCGCACCACATGCTTTCCTATACGATTATCGACTTCTTCCTTCTTTCCTTATACCTCTAACAAACAAGATTTACGCTCAAATCATCGATCTAATACAATTAATTCACTTCAAGTTCAGCACCACCAGGGTCCGATTGGAGGGCAATGCGCCAAAATTGCAGGTGGAGAACCGCTTTACTACCCACACATAACACAAAAACGTCTAAGGATATAACATCATCTGACATCTATTGCATGCAATTTGAACTATAATGCCAAAATTAACAGGCTTCAAGATTGAAGTCACAAACTAACATGGTTTAATTTCTAAAAAAGATACACTGAAACTTAACCTATGCAAAGTAAAACATTGAATAAAGCAAGTGTTGAAACAAATTCTGGGTGGAAATCAGTAAAACTTTTATTAGTTCTCAAAGTTTGAACGTTTGGGAGCTAGTTTTTGAGTCATGGAATTTTTCAAAGGTCTGAAAGCTTCAATTTTTTTTAGTAGCTAATAATTTTGTACTAATTTCTAGAAGTTTTATTCTAACACTTGATTTATTTATGGTTTTACTTTGTATAGTTTAAGTTTCAGCATGTACCTTCCAAAACAAGACTCAGTTCACCTTTAAAGTGCTGGCTAAAAATAGGAACATGTTTGCAAACATGACCTTGTTTTCTACGCTTATTGATCTATTTGGGTAACCATACTGAGAGAGATTGCCTCAAAAGTGACAGATGTAACCCTAGTCAAAAAAGTCGCGATTTTGACATTGCGGTTTGTTGGTTTTTGTCAATATGACGTTGGTAAATGACATTTTTTATCTGTGTCCCAAATATCAGAAATGCAATGTGTCTCTTTTACTGTTTTATTTCCTGTGAATCCTAAACTCTCAATGTCAAATCTCTTGTAGAAGGTCACTGGGGAAATAAGTTTGAGATAACTTTTATGTATATAGTCATGGTCACATAAAATTGAATTAGTTTTTTAGAATGTTTATCCCATGCATCACTTCATATTTAATATTTAGCCATATTTGAATTTTCATTTTTCAGATGCCCGCTTGGTACGAAATGTACAGTTTCTTGGCATATTTCGTCGCTTATTCGAACAGCGCCATTAATCCAGTCATTTACGGTGGACTAAATGCGAACTACCGCCAGGGCATAAGGGCCATCTTGCGTTGCCAGCCAAGGTCACAGTTCAAACTTCGAGCACGTGAGACATTCATTTCTTAAATATTACACTTATCTTTAATTAACAGCATCCTTATCAGCTTCTCCACTGAAACTTACTATAGAATATTCATCACATGCTTCATGGAGTAATTTAGCATTTGCCACAAGCACCAAGATGTCATGTCCTCATTGGGCAAGACAATGCAAAAAATCAAAACTTTACTTCTTAATGCATTATTCATGTTATGTAAAGTTACATAAGTGGGATAGGATAGGGCCCCATGATTTCTGTTGTGCCTTGGGCTCATGTAGGTATGCTGTTTCTTAACTTCAAAGTACTACTAAAAAACTGAGTGTTGAAATTAAGTGACATGCTATGTTGGGGTCTTACATGTTAAGTATAATTAGTAATATATTTTGTTTACAAAGTTTTAATGCCGGGAAATTTGTTCAGATTTAGCAGGGAGACATTCAAATTTGTATTGAATTACTGGAAATTTGTCAGTTGCATTTCTTTTCTGCAATATCATTAGGAAGATTCAAACACATGACAAGAAATTTAGTAAGACCGATTCTAAAAACAGTAAAAAATGTGCCAGTTTACGAACAGTCTGTTAGGAATGTATTTATGCTACGTATGTCTTGTTCCACTAAGAAAAAAATCACTTGTGCTGCGTGAAAATCCGATTGCAAACCATAGGTTATCAGTGTCTTGTATAGTGTGAAATGAAGTTATTGAACATGAAGAAATGTTGACAGCTGAGTCAAGGTCAATTTTACTAT
Source organism: Glomeris marginata (assembly GCA_034696005.1). Lineage (NCBI taxonomy): Eukaryota > Metazoa > Arthropoda > Diplopoda > Glomerida > Glomeridae > Glomeris > Glomeris marginata. The sequence goes on along the minus strand of JAQFZQ010000210.1, from coordinate 13,962 downwards.
GCTATTACGTTTCTAGGAAACTAACAATTCCCCAAGTGTGTGGGAACTATTGATTAGTTCAATTTTACACCGACATTTTACTATTTCTGCTTTTATAAACATATTCCTAATAATGTACTTGAATTATATTCTAAAAACCAGGCATCATTGGTAAACACAACTCTTTTATATATTATGTTTAAATGGGGCATTAAACTTAGCCTTATAATAAAAAAGCTTTCTTAAAAATAAAATTATGCAAATGTATCATTAAATCATTAAACATCCCACATTTGAATTATAGTTATGCTATTTTTGTTATTAATGGCGGCCATTTTGTTGCAAAAATGTATTATTTATTACACAATGTCATGAAGATTAGGTACCCCCAATGCCAGTCATCAATTTTCCCTATAGAAATAATCAAAATAAGATTATAAATTTGTGCAGCGAAGTTTATTATCTTATTTAGTTGCAAAATAAAAATTTATTTGAGCACTTATAAAGTAGAAATTAAAATACCATAAATACTTGAGTAATAGGTCCCCATGTCAAAACCAGAAGTTTGGATTGTTGCCAGTTGTTTTGCAATAAATTTTCCATCATGCACACCAAAATAAAGAACTATGTACATGTCTTACATGGTTTAGCACCATATGTTCACTTCTTTCGTTAATAAAGAAGGTCTTTTTTTTTAAATTAAAGAATTTAAGCACAGGAAAATTCCCATTGAAAACATTATTGACCTTCAGCTGTTTTCTAAAATTACACAATGTATTATAGAAACTATAAATAGTAGCTTTCTGCATAATGATGTGCTCAAGTGTTTTAAAATCTCGGAAAAAAATTGTTCCTAGCCACATTATCTTTGTTTACGTTGAGATATTGTTGGCAACATAACAGGCAGCCACCAAAACTTTCCACTAACTTTTTTGTTAAACATACTGGTTAAAATTATGGATAAAAGTACCTGCATTTTCCCTTTATTCATAATGAAATGAAATACTGATATGGTGCAGCCAGATTGGAGATGATCATTGTTGGTTTTGTATTGAATTTCAGGTTTTCGATATGGTGGCACCATGACGACCACTGTGACTTCGAGTTGCAAACACAAGGAAAATAATGGTTCAAGTTTCATTCATGATCCATCTCAAGTCGTCGAAATGAAATATTTTCAAGTCGACCGTGATTAGTGGCAAATTCTGCGACAACTTTTTCCCTGTTTATATTATTTTAAACTTCTCAACCGTAAAAATTATCTGTTATTTATTTTTATTTATTTTAAATTTTCTTATTCTCAAATGGCAATCATTGAATTCAACACATCATTTTATCTTTTACAATGTTTCAAAAATGTACAGGACCTTGCATAATATAAAACCCTACTGAATTGTAAATGTCACTATATTTATTCTCATTGTACTTTATTCAGAAATCTGCAATTTATTGAATTTTATTTGCGAATATCATTTTAAATGCACGAAATATCAAAAAGTGGACTAAGGTCAATTTGAACCCATGAACTTGTCTGTTTTAGCTAAAGTTAAGTAAAAATTTAGCATTGCAATTCTATCAATTGCTGAACACAGTACTGCAGAAGTTCATTGATTAAATCAGTAGAAATTATGATTACTGTGCGAATTTTATTTGGCAAAAAATATTAATTATAATTTGATCCGTTTTTGAAAACCAAGCTCAACTTTCAAAATTTAAGGAGTTTATCAACACACATTTCTGCTTTAAAATGTGCAAAACACCGTCCAAAAATTGTTGCTTTAAAGAAGAAATCTTAATGTTTATAATAAATATAAAATGCATTTGCTAATTTCCATAGCAGTTTGTTCGCGTTTAAAAATTACGTTTGTAGATATTGTTTTAGAAAATGGAGCCCCGTATCTATAAGAAAATCAACATATACTTTTCTAAGACTCGGCATGTTTTGTGAAAAACAATACATATATCTCGCGTGATTGTTGTCCATAGAAATGCTATGTGACCAACAAGATGTTGGTCGATAAGACGACCTTCGATTTTATGTATTTATAAAACGATTTTGTGTCATATTATTATTATGTTGTATGCCAAGCATATGCGTGCTAAAATTCATATAGTGTTGTAATGTGCCATTACGATATCAATGCCAATGCCCCAAGTCTCATTATACGAGATTATAAAATGGCGAAAACATTCGGCCAAACAATTATATATAACAAATATATACCGAATATATGTACTATTATTACCTATTACTATATATACATGGGGCACCATATGTATTTATTACAATAAAAACGTATATAATTTCGTTGGAAAACCATGTGTCATATCAATCTTTGAATATATATATATATATCAAACAGTTGCAATTTGACTTAGCAAACTGAAACTTTTGGCCAAGTTGGCCTTCTTTTATGAAATGAAAGACTAAAGTTATTTGCAATATACAAAGACGTCTTCAGCAGCACCCAGTACCAAGTGCAATGTGTTACATCAGTGCAACAGCTTGTACTATTCCTCCTCCAGTTTGAGAAATAGCTTTTGATACTGGACACTTGCCATATTTGAGTATATACTATTCAAAATTAATGCAGCCAAAAAAACTTTTTAAAATCATGCCACTTCATCCAATGAACATGTAATATCTTATTTTTAAACTAGAATCCCAAAAACATTTCGCATTTACATCATGTATTAGTAAAACAGTCAGTTTGAATATTATTCCATCTTAAAGATGATGCTACAATTATAATTAAAAGCAAATTTTGATATTTTTATTTCATTTCATATTTTGCATTAGTTTTTACTATGTTGTTTGGATACTAGTATCAAAATGTGGTAAGCAAGTGGTTGAACGTTATGAAGTGAATATAAGTGGTGCAGAATGTCATTGGCTGAAACAACTATGATGATCCACATCATTGGCTAGAACCACCCACAACAGGACATTGTGACACCACCGTTGTGACACCACAATTCCTTCTGTGAGGAACCAACATAATAATGCAGCACAGCCTACATGTTTTTGAATTATTAGGAGTGGTATACTAAAATATGAACCCTCCATTTATACTGGATGATGGATGTAAGGGGCGTGTATGTACGATACTTATATGATTGGAAGTGTGAGGTGATACCACAGCCAAATTTCCCTAAAATTTACATAACACCAGGAATTTTGGTCTGACTTTTTACAAAATGTCCCCTATCACATGTTTACAGAATTTTTGCCTCAAAAATCATGGTCCTTCTTTTGCTTTTGGCAGGTGGTCCTCTACGGAACAGATCAAAATTGGCCTTAACAGGCAGGTGGTCCCTTAATACATCTCCAGTAAAATTGTTTTGACTGTGTTGGTTGTCCATTCGCTGCAAGTCAGTGAATCTACATGGAAATATGTTACTGGTGAGCATCTTGTGACTGGGAAAAAAATTGGTGGAAATTGGAAGCAGAGCAGGCAGGGGTAACTGGACAGAAATTGTGGCCCTGTCACTAGCTGCCTTAACACTGGCATTCACAAGCCAATAACTGCCAACTGTACTGAATAGCTGTCGGTGCAAACCCCACCTATATTATGTGGACCCTACATAGTCAGCAGTATATTGTTAAACCCGACTATTGTACTCCCAATAACACGTGTTTTTAGAACGTGAATTGACTATAGTGACATTCTTCCTTCCTATGACGTCACAATTTATTGATAACCCCACAGCACAAATTTCCGTCAACACCCCAGAGCTGTGGCACCAGTGACCGACTGACATTGACGTCACAGCGAGGAAATGACGTCACCACACATTCACTGCCAACATGAGTATATAATGTAGGTCTGTCTTTATACGTGCCTCGAAGTTAAATCGAGTGATTTTTCGTATAGTGTGCCAGCAAAAAAAATGTCTTAGCAAACAAATATGGCTGTTGTGAGGACCAAAGATAAATTCCATTAGCGGAAGCAACCACTCCATTTTTTTAACCATCAAACAACCATACATCACCCTTGCATATAGGCGTGTGCAATTAATCACTTCTCAATTGAATCGTCTTTTATTTAGTTACTGACAACCATTTTTCAACTCTAGACATGTAAATGCAGTGGCCCAACGGAGTTAATTTTGGAAAAAGTGTTCAAGTACACAGGACATTATTAAATTTCAAAGCTGCAATGTAGGCCTATGCAATTACACATCTACTCTTTATAAGTAATACCTATCAGTGGGGAATTTGGGAGAACTTTACAACTATTCAAGACAGCCAATATACTTCAAGATGCTAAATTTGTTCTAAAAAACTGTCTATTTGTTCATAATCATCATTGAATCATGTATAAAGGAAAAGGTGTTGTGAATGCAAAGGTATATTTCAGCACAGTTTTAAAATATCAGTAAAAAATTGATGTACATAAACAAAAGCTGCAACTTCCAACCCCAAATCCGTCCATCAAACTGCCACAAAATGAAGTCAATGCCAAACATATTATGCCCATGAGACTGTATACTATATATACTGTATAATGTTATTCATTTCAGAATAACCCTGATCACTTATCAGCAGAAGAGGAGCAGAAGAGGAAGGACCAACCTTAAAGATATGCAAACAACTTCCTTGTTTAAAAAACCCATAAAAGCACAACATTTATGAGGGAAAAATGTTATAATATAAATAGCATGCATATCTGCTCATAGTTTATATGATAGGAGATAGTAATAATGTTGCAATGTTTTATTTCTGTTTATTTTATTCTATACTATGTCCAATTTGGAGGTGCCTCATGTAAATTAGATAAATTTCAGCAAAACTCAATGTAGTGGCCTATACATATAGACCATAGTACAACCAAAAGCAAGATAGGAATACGTATATTCCAATATATGTTATTCCCCCTTTAAACATCGCCTGGTTACTTCAAACGTAATTTATAACATGTTCGGTGCAGCGCCACCTACAGGCCGTTGCCAAAACCTTGTTTGCAAATCCGAAGCGGTTTTCATTCATGTTACTAGGGCACAAATACGCTTTACATGATGTATCAAGGTCTTCCATTGCTTACACAATTAACATTTAATTGGGTACAAGGACAGATAGATCAATCACATTTTTTCTTAATTTTTAATTACCCTAGAAACTCGAGTTCCTTTATTCTCCATTCACTTCTACTGAAATGAAACTAAACTGAAAATGTTGTTAAATCTTATCTCCCACCACAGCACCTCCTCCTCCATCTTCATTTAAATTCTTAACAAAATGCTGAACTACCTTGAAAGAAATTTTTTTCCCCATGTGTTACCAGATCTTCACTTAATTAACAATCAGGGATGAGAAAAATTTCAGATATAGGAGATATTGCGATCATGGATGATATTTAATAATGAATAAATAGCTATGCTCTGGTGGGAATTTGGAATAAATTATGCATAATAGCAAGGTTTGTCGCCATTTTATATCAGTCATTGCCAAGCGTGTGGCGCCTCAAACATATACAACTTTAATTAGCAAGTGTCTATATATCAGGTTGATATTTATTAATTCCCACGAGTTCAAATGTGGTGTCACATCGGCATATATTCAAGTGAAGTAAAGCGAATCAAACAATGAATTATACACACTAATAAATTACCCATAACCAGGGGCACATGCGTATGAAAATCGTCACAATCAAAACTAATTAATTAATCATATACCTTTTATCCCCTCCACATCATCATAAAATAATAAAATTCTCTAAATATCAAACTGCCTTGACCCGATTCCATGCAAATATTTAAGATAATAAATAGAAAACTCGCATTATTAGGAATAATATCTATTATTTGGGACAATAACTGCCATGTTAATTTAAAAATTTAATATAACAGCTGATTGATTTATACACTACATTTAATTACATATTCAAAACAAAATAATCAAATGTCTACAACTGCAAGATTTTTAATCTGCATAATTTGCTCTACATTTAATTCAAAGTCCATTTTAGTTTAATTGCATAATATAGCGTTAATAAGCCTACAAATTTGTTTTATGTTTTAAATCTTTCAATGAAACTTCGTGCAAATGGGACAGCAGTTTAACACCTATAACAATTAATCATAACCAAGTATATTGTTAGAATTAATTATGTTAATTAACAGTGTCTGTACTATTTCAAATTTGTAATTGCCAACTGGTCCAGGAAGTGGTAAATAGTAAAGAAAATTATGGATTGACAACTTTAAAACTATAACAAGTCCATCTTTATAGTCTTCCAAATGAGGAAGTTGATCATTCACTTTTAATTACATGGTTCATGTGATGCTCTTGGAAATTGGACAATTAATTAATGTATGAAACTGTCACCTAATCAACAATCGGTTTACTGTGTAATAAACAGATACCCATAGACATTTTTTACATAAAAGTTCTAGTTATACAAAGGTGTGGTTCTCTATTCGTAACATTGAATGTAACTGCTGATTGCGCAATAAAAGTAGGCCTAGCTTAAAACAGAAGTCAAGGTCGGAACATTACTATTAACCTCCACAGGAAAATCATTTAGAAACAGCACAACTTTAATGAATCACAAACTTACACTATTCTATTTTAATACTTTGTTCAATATGAAATTAATTCGAACAGAGTCCTTCTGGATTTTTATTACAGTTTCATTAATATGGCTTCAATAGCAGAAAAATGGCTTTTATGCCACAATAACGAGTATAACAGTTACTACATTGGCCTTTGTGGGAACAAATAACTTGCAGAGAATACACATGTTGCAATATTCCTGCAATCAAGAGAGAGTGCCAGCAAAAATTATTTTGTCGATAAGAATCCTTTCAGCAGCAAAAAAAGAATATTGTTTCTTTTTTTAGTTGCAAGATTGCTTCTTGCAGAAAGTCGGCATCAAGTTTCACTATTTTCTCAGTGTAGGTTTAATAGCATAGTAGGGTTGAAAAATGTTATATACAATTGCTGTGCATTCCCCAATATCACAGCTATATTCAGATTGCATCTATGCCTACAAACGTGCAAGCAGATTGAAAACATTTGATCATCAATCATTTGGAAAAATTCTTCTCAAAGTGAAACTTTACATTACTGAAAAATATGTATAACCAATTTCCTAAAGTGCACGATATTGATGTATGGGGTCCATTCAAAACCAAAAACGAATCCAGGGATGATTCAGAAATCATTTCATGAAGAAGTAAGTATATGGTATATTGAATTGAGAGAATATGCTTCATACTTATAGGAACTTATATTATATTACCTCTACGAAAATCATAATCTTTTATATTATTACTATGCGCATTTTATTTATTGCAATATAGCTGAAAAACACAAAGAGTGGAGGAGACTTGGTCGTAAAAGTAGGTCTACTTTACTGCATAGCTGCAGGGGAACATCATTCCCTCATTGGATATCAAACTGGTCCAATCAGAAAATGGGGAAAATATTAAATTTCTACAACTTCTGACATTGAAGTATTTTGTGAAAAAGAAATCATGCAATTTGTTCAATCAATGAAGAGAAATAGCAGAGAAAAGTTAGCACTGTAATAAATGGATCGCCCTGTATTTTCACGTAACCTAGCAGCGCCACCTGACGGTAGAGGTACAAGTACAAGCACGTCATTCGTTGGATAGCCCATAACTTGTGACCAATAGCAACGCCATTATTGCAACTGTGCCAATAAAAAGTACACAGCCAATCGGATTTATGAATTATTGTCCTAGCTGTAAATTTCAGTTAATAGCTTTACTGATACATTTACATTATTAAGTTGCAATTTTTTCTCGGTTTGTTCCTTAACTTCAGACATCCACAAATAACAATGAAAATATTCAAATTAATACAAATGAAGTCAACTCTATTTTCCTCAAAACTAAACAAAGATTGTAATCGTAGCCTTTCGGGAATGGGCAGTAAACAAAAAATTAAAACACTATATATGTAAATTTACAGCTGCTTCAGGAGCATAAATAATCTTGAAAATAAATTAAGCAACTTTATAGTTGAGATTACAAAGTTTTGTTTATTTTCGCATCCTGCAATTATTGTAATCTCTATTATTATTTTAATCCCTGTAGAAAGAATGAAAAGAATCACTGAGAAATTTACATGCTTCTTATTCATTATAAATAGCAGTTTAAACTTAATTGTGAAGTAATTAGTATAACTGCAAATTACCCTTTGTTGCAAAATTTCTCCTCGATAAAACTATTTTCAGAGTAGGTACCTAATTCTGAAAACGAGAGTAAACATTGTGAATCGGATTATTGGGGCATCGATTGTTATCATTTAATTACTGTGAGATTAATCGATCTTTGAAACGGAGTGAAAAGATCTAAGCACAACGATGACTCGACGTTATTTACGGATGACCCCTAAAAGCGACCCCTTTTTCTTTTGGGTCGCTTCACTGCATCGCATCAAAGCATGCAGCAATAGTCACACAAACAAGTTTTAGCGCATCACACCGGTAAATGTCAGCAATATAACACACAGAATGGAGTTATTTCCATTGACAGCTGATTAATATTACGCATATAGGCCTACTGCGCAGAAAATCCAAACCCTGACTTAACCTAGGATACGTTCAACATGCATGAACAGATTGAATGATTCCCGGGCGATTTCGCCTAAAATGGGAGCAAAACAATAGCATAACCTAATTCGTTTATTACTGCATCTCATAACTGTTATGTATGTACAATAAATCTGGAGAAATATTTATTACTTTCAATTATTTCTTTTCTACATAGTACAATATTATTTTTGGAAATATCAAACTGTTCCAATGTTGTCTTATTATATAACTCCAACAAACTTTTGCACTGAAGTAATATGTATATTTTATAACCCCAAAAAATCAATTCAATTGCAAACATAAAATCGAATAAAAGGGGTGAATACAAAGTCTGAGCTGAAATTCAATACATACAATGCATATTATAATGTACTGCAAATGGTATAATTTAATTGTCTAGGTCAAGGTAATCCAAATGCTAATTTGTTTTAAAATCCAATAACTGATTTATGGTGGGCCCTGTATTTTTTATCACCTTGTATAGTAATCATTTACATTTGTACGCACATTATGATGCATATTGTTATGCATATATTATGCAAAAATCAAATGAGAATTTATTGGGGGATTTTATGTATAGTTCTAAATCAATATTTTGTTAGAAGGGTAGGAATTTGAACAGCTGATTTACTCCATAGCTGCTTTCTAATTTTTCCAATAATTTAAAACTGGCTAACATTTAAAATGGTGTACTAACAATTTTGTTATCAAATTAAGACAGAAGATGTACATACTTTTATTAGTCTGTCAGCTGAAATTAAGTGGGAGTTTCAATTGGTTTTTGGGAGGAGTTTAAAACTTAATTATCCATTAAATTATGATTATTGGATGACCCTGCAATCACTTGTGCATTAATTTAGTCATGGCAATTACCTACTATAGACAAATGGTTTGAGATGCGAGACGCCAACTTTTTTTGGGGAGTGTTATAAGCGTGTAATTATAATTGCGCCACCAGGGTCGCTGCAGTCGCTTTCCCACCAAACAACACGAGATTCTGGTTTCAGTCTGCGTTCACATGCAACTCGGACGTCAAGCATCTAAAGTACCTTCCTTCCTCTTTCTATCTTCTTAATCTTCTAGTATTGACCACCCAAGTCAGGTAAATCCACACTTGCATTTTACGCCGTTTTTATAACCTCACGTGATCGATAAAATAAAACCCTATCAAACTCCATTGTACAAAATTCAGGTCAAAATTGATCTGTTCACTGAATCAGACAGCATTCTATATACTGACTTGTTCTATGGGAATTTCTGATAATAATGTCAATTCGCAATTAATCCCTCAAATGCATAGCTGTAATAACTGATTAAATTTCCTAATAAATTTCGGAATTTGTTTAGCATGTCACAAAGTTTCGGATTAATTACGATATTGGACTTTTTAACGTTATATGTCGTGTAGTAAAGAGCTAATATGCCACTTCACTTCCAGGAACTCACACACACTATATTTACGATATTCGCAAACCGAAGAATCAGGAAATTGCTTCTGCGCAGATGTTGATCGAAAAAAATGTACCCCCAAAACAAGAAAAAAAGAATCAAATCAAAGAAATACTGCGATAAACATTTCATATGGAAGAGACGAAATCACAAATAGTCATAAAGCTACATAGTTAAATCAGTTAAACTTAACAACAGAAAATGCAATTCCAATTGAGAAAACAAGCAAAATTCTTAATATACTATTGAAAAGCACAGCCTCGAAAAACGATTCAACTAACATCTTGACGAAAATAAGTTATTTCTAAAAAATGACATCATTCTCAATATATTTCAATATTTTTGGAGGGGAATTTTCCAATGAATAGTGAAAAACAAAGCACATTTTTTTATATGACATTCTGTGGGTATAAATTCTGTTTAAATTGCATTTTTCTCAGAAACAAAAAGCAGTTGAATCGTTTTTCGAGGATGCAATTCAAATGTTCATCATATTATACAAGTTAAAATATAAAAGTTATTAATTAAAATAAAGATTTCATATTAATTGCAAAACTAAAACGCCATTTAATTAAGATTTCACTAAACATGTATAAAAACTTTTAAAATATAGCACGAACTTCTTTTCATATTAAAGTAAATTTTAAAACTTTTATTTAAATATGTGAAACCTAAATAATTTTATCACTTAATTTGCATAAAACTGATAGAACTTAGAGTTCAGTATGATTTTTTGTAAAATATTACATGGCATTTGAATTAAAGGGCCCCAATAATATCCAATGCCTATTTACAAAATATAATTAACATCAATGTTTCGTGAAACAAATGATTTCACCACTTTGGCTTAATCTACACATCTTAATGGCTACTAACAAATCACAATCCTTGCAGCAGCTGATTATCTAACACGCATGCGCAATAGTTATTACGATTGCAATCGCACAAAGCACCAAATTTCCATAATTGATTTATGGATCTGAAAAATAACAAACTATTCTTTATACACATGATTTCTATTCATAGTAGGCCTACTTACAGATCGAAGCATATTATCTAATATAGATCTGTGTAAACAAACAACATGGAAATTTGCAACCAAGACTGCTTTCAAGTGTTTATTTAGGAAAGCTTCCAGTTCCATATATCATCATCATTGTTGACAAAGTTCCAAAAAACTTCATTTAAGTTGGAAGATTTGCAAAGTCAATAATTTCATATCTCGTCTACTACTTCAATTCTCTCTCTCTTATGAATTGAATTGAAAGCAATCTCCTGATTCAGCGCAATTCCCAACTTGCATATCACACAAATCTCTTGGCAATATAAAATCCTTTAACCAATTGTATGACATGCACATGAACATGTCGGACAAAATGTGCGAAAATAGGTCATTAAAATGGTGACATTGTTAAAATTAGTCGCCGATTTATAAATCATTATGGAAAACAGCACAAATGTGTCAAGTGTCACTATTTATAGTTGCACATGGAAAGTCTTTTTTAACTTGCATTTAATGCTTGCACATTTTAACAGCTTTTGCTGGGGAAATAGGCTATTTAATATAACCAAAATTTGAGCTCTAATTTACAAATCCTGCCTAATCTCTTCTAATTGAGTCTATTTTTAACGGTGTTTTCCAATCAGCAAACATTGTGCATGTAATAAAAGAACACGTGTTTACTGAACGTCTGAAAAATTTCACAAATATTAAACAGCTGCACCATTTTCTATCGATTATAGTGTTTTCCTGCTTTCGGGCATGTTAGTTAATATTCTCAATAAATTCCCAATATAAAAATGCCACAATATTGTATTTTTTCACTTTATATTCTGGTATATAATTATTAATTTATTATAAAAATTGTTGTTCCCCAATCCATAAATATACACAAGTTTATTTAATTAATGAAAAATACTTCTAAAAAACGATATTATATTGTCGTTTTTACACAAAAGTGGAGTTAATTTAAGGGCATAAATCGACACTTACAAAGAAATTATGTTTTTATAGTCTATGCAAAAATTCGAGGGAATTAAAAAGAAAATCAAAAAGTGGCACAAATTCGTGTCTAAAAAGTAAACTGAACATTCCCATATCAGAAAAGGATAGTATAGTTGCCATATCTACCATATTGCTAGACAAATTTCAACTGCATCTGCTTGTGACAGTTGAGTTGCAATCATGTCAGCCCCACTTTCAAATTACAATGCTTTTGAACAACGTGCTGTGATCTACTTTATATAAGTCCATTAACCATGAAGTACATTATTGCTAAATGCATTCTGAAAAAAATCCTAAAGATGGAATAAACTCAAAATATTCAGCATTAATCTGAAAACAACCGACATATTAATGCAATAATGCTGCAGATTGTAACTGTTTGTGACAAACTTGCTGCAGCAACTCTGCAAAATTATAATCTATATTATTGTTTAAAATGTAAAATATTCGCTTAGAAATTTATCATTCCGAAGGCAAGTGCGCTCTTTAAATGATCACAGTGTCCCTTTAAAATCCAAACAAACCCATTGCATTGATTTTTGTTGGGAGTAGATCCATTCTCTTTCACCGTTTATTTATTATTCATGGGAATTGTGCTCAACAAGTGTGAACAGCATTCCACCATTTTGTCTTAGTGTGTGTGTGTGTGTGTGCTATTCGTGGAAATAGTCACTAAATATTTGCACAAGTTTGTGCCCGTATATAAATACATAGTGCAGAATATTGACTAAGTTCATTACACTGTATTTGTGCAGAGGGAAGTTTGCTGCGATGGATCAACGTAAATAAAGATGACAAATGTGACATGGGCAAGAGGGAATTGTGCAGTTCCAGTGGAGTATGGCAAACTGAATATGAGCGAATATTACTACCCAATGGGCAACGCCAAGGAACTGGACTTATGGGAGCAGGTGGTGAAAGGAGTGGCCTACGCAGTGGTTTTCATCATGGCCCTTGTGGGCAACATACTGGTCATCTTCGTTGTTGGCTTCAAGAAGAACTCGAGACGGTCAAGCATCAACACATACTTGGTCAACCTGGCAGTGGCCGATTTACTTATCGCCATTTTCTGCATGTGGATGCACTTGACCATTCACATTACATGGCCTCAGTTCCTATTGGGATCATTTATGTGTAAGACCCAAGCTTTCATCCAAGGTAATCAAAATATTATGTATAGCACATATAGGTATCTTTCAAAGAATTCCATTGGGATTTTATCCCACCCCCCAAAATAAAAACAGATTCTGGAATGTGCTTATAAAAAAAATAACCAATTTTTATTTTCGGCTCGGAGCGATGACCGTTTTATTTCGGACAAACGACATTTTTTTTTACTCAAAAGATTGGGCCATTTTTCCGATATTGATACAATGATTTCGAGAAAAATTCACTCAAACCAACACATTTTTTGGTTGATAAGATTACCAATATTTTCCTAACCGGAAAACAGAAAACTCTACCAAATTGAAAATACAAAATTCCATTACTTTTCCAGGATTTCCATGACCATCATACTTAAAATACAATAACCTTTTATTCTTAATTCCTAATCTTATTACATTATAAATCCTTGCTCATGAAGTTTGATATTTATTCTTGGAAACTAATTGAGAATTTTGAAATATTTCAGTGTCTTTCTAAATTAGCAATTTAAGAATTAATGACTATTTAAATATTTCCATAACTATTTGAAAATTCCACGACTTTTACATAATCCTTAAATTCCATGACAGTAGATCACTAGAAAATAATTAAAGGAGAAGTTCCAGGGTATTTTTGCTTATTTTTAATCGCAAAGACAATCATTTCCCTAAATTTGTTGAGTAGAGCAGAATAGTAAGACAGGTTGTGATTTTTGTCAGCCGCAGGGATGTTGCGCGCTTGTTATTCAACGAAAAGAGATAAAAACCCGTATACGCCGTTCTATTGGTCGGCCGGGGTATTTGACTCATCGCTTAAGCC
>JAQFZQ010000209.1:0-42802 GCA_034696005.1 Glomeris marginata | reverse complement strand
TCCTATTCAGAGCTATTCCTGTAAGACGTAAACCTGTTCATAACTATTCCAATTCATAGCTATTACGGCGACCCCTCGTAACGTGCAAGAAAAGCGGTTGAATAGCGACTTTCCTGCGCACGAGAAGCAGGGGTGAATGGTGAATACAAAATGGCTGCCGGGGTGTGTGACAAGGGCACGATGGGAGAGAAACAGGAAAAGGAAATTACGCTCACCTTGATCGCTTCGATGATTCTCTGTCCTTTCGTTTCAGGCACTGTTGGTGAAATACCGACTACTATATTAGAATATCTGCCATCGCTTCCAAGCTGAACAGTCGAATCGACGGGATGCGGAAAGTGACCAAAGATGGCGGCGCCCATCCACCAAAGCAGCAGCAGCGCCACCTGCATTGCGCTTTATTCTTTGTTTCTCCTCGCTAAACTGCAATGTATAAAACGACAAATTAATAAATGCTTTCGAAACACGAATTAATAATAAAGAATTAACAATTCAATCGGCAACCGACGTGCAACCAATTAAACCTTGATAACTGAAACTTCTATATAACTTACATTTTCTATAAATGATCATTATTTTGTTCCCAGCCAAAATCACAATTCATCCCATGTTAAAATGTTTTTATAATTAAAGTTTTTAACTGAAACTTTCTCTAACTGAAACATTTTGTCCCTGTGGCGAAAAACTTGTATAAGTACAACTGTGTTTTTCCTGCAAGTAAAACTTTAAAAAAAAAAATAATAAAATGGGGAAATTGGGTGAAATTGGTGAATAATTGAACGAATTGGCAAAATAATGAAGCAAATAACCCTGTTAACAGAGTTTTTGCAAATTTAGGGAATATAAACCGAGTTACAAATCATTGCATGCAAGATTTACAGTGCAGACATTTCATCGATTTTTAAGTATACAACTTCTTTAAATTAAAATTTAGATAATGAAAGTTTTCCCCATTTCCCTTGGACTTTCAAGTTACAAAGGTTCAACCCGGGGATTGGGTTATTTTTGTCACTTTCCTGCATGGCTTTTCTGAATCTATGGGACCAACTTACAAACATTGGTTTTGAACACTTTACCAATGTGGTACAACTTATGGGAACAATGCAAAACACACAATGGCAATAACATGTTGTCCAGCGGGTTGAAGGCAACATGACACATGCTATATATATACAGTACTGAACAGAAACACACGGACACATAACTCCACAGGAACCACTGTGGGGAGCATATACAGGCCAGATGCCGGGTAATTACAAGTCGTGGACGTATGTTGAAAATAAACGCCGGGGTGTCTACAGTTTCAAAGTCTCCTCCGGTGAGAGGGGAACATTCCCAAAATCCAACACCACTAATCTTTTTTCCCCCAAAAATGCCTTTCACTAAAGGAAACCAAAAGCAGACCAAAGGAAAAGTAGCCAGGGTTGGTTCTTCCAGCCCCATCCCCTTTCTTAAAAGCCTTCCCCATTATATCTTATGTAAACAGAACTTTGGCCCAGGCCTGGTCTAATAAAATCCAGAACCCACCCAACCAAAAACTGAAAACATCTTTCATCCCAACAGGTGATAGGCCTAACATGCTCAACTTTATTTTCTTCACAAGGAATTTCTCAAGTATTTTCCTCAATTTGTCTTAAGTTTCTTCCGCAATTTCTTAAAAAGTTTTAAAGCATAAACTTCCCAAATTTCAACAGTAAAAAAATCAGTACATTTTCAACATGTGCTTAATTTTCCCTGTTGTAGCTTGCACCACCCTGAAATATCGGTTGAATTTCCCCACATTTTTTCCATTCACTCTAATTTATATAAAAAATAAAAATTACACCAATAATTTTAGAACAAAATCGAAATAATCCACTTGAAGTTATTTGCGTGCAGAACTTGGCATTTAAATTACTATACCGGGAAAAAAATTTAAAATCCCCCACAACAAAAAGGTCGGTGAGAACTTAATTCTTCCGACCGAATCTCCCCAAACGGACCGGACTTCCGGTGGCCATCCAAGCGCAAAACGCGGGCCAAAAGTAACTCCCCGTCAAATCCTAGCGGACATCACAACTGAAATATAATTTCTGCCGTACGGTAAATTAGTTTTCCAGGATTCATGCATCAACTGACAGAAAAGCAGCAAAGCTATACACTTGTGAACCTTGGACCCATTTTTATGCAAACATTCAGTTAATTATTGGAAACTTCCACATATCTTTTAAAATTCATTTTCTTTCATTTATTGCTACATTTCAGGTTCCCCTTTCAAATGTTGTTTCAAAAAAAGGTTCTATATAAAGCTAAATGGGCAAAGGTAAATTGAAAAACCGTTCAAAAGTCACTTCCTGCCAGGTGCGACGCCCGATCCCGTTACCAATAAAACAAGGTTGCCATGACAACGCACTGCAAATGCATCCGTCAACACACAACGCGACAATATTAACAACTAAAAAATAACGAGAAAACTAACCTAGTTTCCTTTTTCAATGCACGACAATCGCCAGTGTTTTTAATCCGAGCAATGGTCGCGTGTCACGATGCTCGGATGCCGGCAGATTGAAGAAATAGAAGTCACGAAGCGCGCGGTCCAAATTTGAAAATACGCCTGCTCGCGTTGCGAGCTCGTCACGTGATACGCGGTACGATGCTCGCCAGTCAAGTGATTTCAAAGCACGGCTGTGATGCTGTTAGCGGGGCAAGTCCAAATCACCCGAGGCGGGGGGAGGGGTAGGAGGTTGCACGCGTCGGCGCGCTCAAAAACCGTGTTGTCGGATAGGTGTCGCTTTTTTTCTGGACGCAAAAAACAGAGTGGCAACGACGTGAGAAGTCGAGTAAACACGCCCGACCGTGTCCAACTTTACTATTTTTTCCAAGACCAAAGTTCAAGACGCGCTCAATTGCATATTTTTTACGATTTCCACAACTCCACGGAGTGTTCTAATGCGCCGCCATTACGCCAGTCATTTCAATGTCGATTGATTCGCAGCTTTGTTTCAAGGGAACTGCGAGTCAAAACAAAAGTTCTCGAGTGAAATATGAAACGTAAAAATAAAAAAAAAACACCTGAAATTATCACTTTCCAAAGATTTACACAAAAAAGTTAAATTACGGGGAAAACAAAACGATTTTGTGACTTTTAAACTATTGCACTTATTTTCCATACTAAATATTTCCCACGGCTTTCAGCGCCTCTTGCGGCAAACGGTGCAGCTTGCCATTATCTTGGCTATTATGTATATCATTTCCAATATTGTTATTATGTAAATGAATGGCAATGGAAAAAACAAAATATTCAATGGAATCTGTACTTTAAATGTTTGACAGCAGTCATAAATATGGAACTTTAGAAACGCATCAATGATAATGTTTGAAATGCATTCTTGCATGGCTATTTTTTAAATGTACAATGGAATTGTTCACATTTCCGGAAAATGAACATCAAATCCTAAAATCGTTTCGGTGTATAACGTATAACAAGACTTGTCTTTCTAATTTATTCAAACCCAAAAGTTCGTTATTTTCTAATATAGGCCTACTACTATTTCCAAAATACACGGTAATTTGTAATTTGATCTGCAATAACTAAAAATGATTGGTGATTTCCTATAACATAATTAGGATACATAAAAACAGTAATTATTATACTTATTGCATTCCACAAAAACTGGTATTTTAATTTTTTACATGGAGGAAAAAAAAACAATAGGAAAGAAAAGGAATTGTCCACACACAAGTACACACACAAAAAATCATAATTAGCGAAGAGGTAACCCATTTTCAATTACAATAAATAGCATTTTCCCTGTCCTAATTTCCAGGTTAATAATGTATAAATTCTTGTGGACCTAATTTACTTTTCGTACATTGTATTTTTTTTTGTTTGTCAAAATAGAAAATATTTTTTATAAACAGTCTCTTGACCCTGGAGTAATAAGTTTACCTCGGTCTGTCAATCAGCGTGTTCATTGGTAGTCATACAGGTAAGACTTGCATTATCATTTTCTGTGTCCCAGGATGACTTTTTAGAGGAAGTTTTGAACATGGGCATGCATGAGTACAACTACAACTGTTCCTTAAAAAAGTATATATTATTAAAAAAGGTAACTATTTTTCAAGTTTGAGGTTTCCATACATTTGAGGGAAGGAAAAGTGCCAGGATAAAGTACCTAACCTTGTGTGTGACTCGAGTATGAGGGAGAAAAAAAAAAGAAAAGGTTGGGCAGGTGTGGCACCAACTTCTTTTTGCTTCACTAATCTCAAACTTTAATCCCAGCTTCGAAATGTAACAACCAAAACCTTCTCCCATGCATTGTATGTCACACAAACTGAAATACCTACGTGAAGGTACTCGTATTATTACAAACAAAAAAACTTCAAATTTTTAAAAATTCCAAGTTTCACCAAGAACACTTATTTAAAGGTGAACCGACAAGGTTTTGCAACATACCTTGAAAAAGCTAGCAGTTGATTGCCACGAATTTAAAAACAATGTCTGAAAATTTGAGGCCATTTGAAGCATTTTTGCCACAGATATGAATTATTTAGTTTCAAATATGTGGGGTAGTATATTTGTGAGATACGTACACTGGAGCGCCATTGATAAGCTCTGCCATTGGCTGACAATTGCAGAGGCACTTGGCCTCATTTGCTGAAACTTCAAATTTCCAAAAAAAACAGGACACTGTGACACCAGCACGGTGACACCGTCCTTCCATGACGCCCTATTTAACTACTCGTAACTTTTTGTAACAATTTTTAAAAATAGTTTTGTTTGCGCCAATCGTTTTATCGGCATCAATTCTATATAATTACACACTTTCCTGGGTACCTATGTTACAAAACCTTGTCAGTTCACCTTTAAGTGCTATCTGGTGTCGAACGTGAGAAGAGTTCTTTGAAAAGTTATACATGGATTTTGCAAACAAATATCATTTTTGTGACAAAAGGACAATTATTTGCAGGGGAATGAGGTTGTAAAAATATGCCGGTTTCACATGTTACAACAAAATATTTTTTCCCTTCAGTCAAATGGCATTTTTTATAGTTTACAAAAAAGAAACGGTCGGTGCCATTTTCCTACACGGCAGAAACAATGAAAAATATGGGCCAACCATGACAATGGGAATGAGCTTTTTGGAAAAGTGCGGCAAAATGGGAGGAGGAAAATTCCTGAAGGGCGGGGGAGGGATTATACAATTTCACTGTGCAGTACACTGTTCACATAGAGCAAGCAAATGAGACTCGCACGGGTTTAAAATTTGAAATGGCAGCCAACGCCCGACCCCGACAAACCGCCATTTTTTACGTAAATTTTTCTTATACTACCAAATTTTTTCCCCTAAAAAAAAACCTCATTGGCGACCCAAACTTTTGAAAAGAGCACGTTCGAGTCACTGATCCCAGTCGGGCCTTTCAGTGGAAACGATGCAGAACGCGAGAAACAAAGATAGTTTCCTGGTTGTTTTTCGCACTACTATCCCTATAGATACGTTCGACGCATCCATCGCCATCACCATCCATCATGGCGTCCAAAATGCGCATCGCCTCATCCGTCATCCGCTTCGAAACCAGAAACCAACCACCGCAAATCACTCGCATCCCACACCACAAAATAAACAAATGCGTCACATTGTCCATCACTATCCGTAAATAACCTTTCACCCTCCAATTCACTGCAAATACCCGAATTTCTCGTTCGATTCGATGATTCAAAATGGCGGCCATATTGCAACGTCACTTCTTGCCACACATTTTGCTTACTTCCTCAGAATTCTTGACCGCAATAAATTTACCCAAGGCTAGATTTATCCAATACATTCAAGGCCTTCTGGTCCATCAACGAATGTAGCCATAGCTTCTCTGGAACAGCACCATGTGCATCAGGTGCATATACATTGGCTGCTGTTCCAGAGAAGGTATGGCTACATTCCTTGATGGACCACAGTTCCATAACCTACTAACGTGATGGTTATTTCCAATAGGGAAACATTTCTCAATATCGATACCAGATGTCGCAACATCGAAAACGACCGATCACCTTTTCGAATGATCGCTGTTTTAATCAACAGCGGTTTTTCGGAGCGCAACCTGGCGCCGAAAGTGAGAAACATTTCTGCAGCTAAACAAGGACTTGAGCTAACTTTACGGGTTTGTGCGCTTCAACAATTTGAAAGCATTGTTATAATGCTTTTTTTTATTATAATGTGACATAGCAGTGTTCACTTTGGAGCAATTAGTGGGTTTCTGGAGCGAGAGAAGAGCGGCCATTACGAACTGACATTGAGTGAAAGACAAGCTTTCAAAACCATTATGATCAATGATCGATGCTCAATTAAGCAACATTCTCTTTTTCTTTTGCTCAAGTTTACCCAAATGAGATATATTGAAAGAGCTTTGACAAACACGCTAACTTATGAGTCGGATTTTTGACCACGCCCACTCCTATATGGCTGCTGCTGACACATGCATGAAGCAAAAAACATACAGTGTATACCTACACACAACTCCCTTTTTCGGGGAAAAATGTGGTACCGATTTTGACTTGGGTGGGCCAAGTTCATGTCTCATATGTCCTACCAGGTGGCCCCCATTAGTCCCAATGCATTTCACAACTTTTTATACAAAAATAAAAAAGGCAACTTATGACATTTCAAGGTCTACATTCATGGAAAAGGGATCCAAACGAGTCACTTTTTCCCTTGAAAAATGGATTTTTCAGACCAAAATACATATTCCTGCAGCCCAAACATTTGGACCACACTTGTGGCATATTTTTCAAATTTTGCAAGTATGTATTTTATGACGGCGCCATCTTGTTGCATGTTTCTCCTTGAAAAGTGTTACTTTTAGGCTTTTAGACAGGGGATTTCAGACACACAATTTAAAATATCGTTATTTCTTTACAAATTTATCGATATAAAGGGCCTTTTATTACAGGCATAAAATGAAAAAATGCACGTTATTTTGCCTGTTCCATAATAGAATTTTCCACAAGTCACGCCTCGCTCATAAAATTACAAACTTGACAGATAATTTCAGACCATATTATATACGCCCATGTAACGTGAAAGGAAACAACAACAAAAAGGTGTCAGGTTCAAAACCCGATTCAAATCCTGAACATCAATAATGACCACTAGAAAAAACTATTAACTTGTTCTTATAAGAAATCTCTCATTCACACGTATGTCACATATAAAATTGCAATTATTAATAACTTCAATAATAAATCATATTTTGAAATATACATTAATAACATATGACTAATACCAAAATAGTAAACTTAGTGGTTAAATTATATGGTGATAATACGACTTTAATTTGGAAAATATCAATTTAAATGGGAAATATGAATCATTTAATTTAACATGCATGAATTAGTTTTATTTAGACAATGGTGGGCATACTTGACAGTAGACTGTACACAAGAAATTCACTATAATTTAGCTTTATGTCAATGAAACCCCCTTTTATAATGTACATATGTACTTTAATTTAATTTACTTCCGCACTTCAACCTGGAATAATTTCATTCTGTAAACTCATGCTGCAATAATTTTAAAAACAAAAAACAATAAAAAGTAACTGCAGAAAGGATAATAAAAAATGTATGAACAAGCTTGCTGCATGGAAATTGAATTAAAAACACGTGCAGTATAATTTCTCCACCATAAGAATAAAAACAAAAGCTTGTATAATATAACAATTGAATTAATATTTTTTCCCTCTCCAAGGGTAAAATGGCAGTTATGATGCATTCATAAGAAATGAGTGTCTACATATCCGAAAGGAAAATGGATACCAGTTTTAGAAAGTTTTAGGGTCTGGATTATATCTGGTAAACTGTTGAAAATGCCAAGCCAAGGCCAGTGAAACAACAAAAGTCATGCACTGAGGGAGAATTTAGTTGTTTGTATATTTATATAATCCCCATGCTCAACAAGTGTTTGAAAAATGCATCCCATATAAGCCAAGTCAGAATACGTTTACAAACAATTTATGCGAACAAATGATCCAAGAAGACACCAAGCCAAAACCTGTAATATCTGATAATAGCTGATAAGGGAAAACTTCCTTTACAAAAAAAAATAACAACCCGGATATTTACAGTCAATGAAAATGATAACAAACTCACTTGTTGGTCACATGCACGAATTAGCAACACACTCCATTACAGACTTAATAAAAAAATTTATAGAAACAGCCTGCAGGAAAGAATGAAATATTTCTGTCAAGAGTAGCAATGCGTGTCATCATCTGTAAAATATGAACTGCAAATGCTAACTGCAATTTCAACATTTACTTCCTTGAAACATTCCAGGGTAAGTGGAATATATTGAACACAAGAAAATGTGCAAAACTAAAGTAGTCATACATGGCCGATTAATAATAAAAAAAACTAATAAAAAACCTGATTTTAAAATCCTTTTCACTGTCAAAAAATGTCAATTATACAGTTTTTAAGCATATAGCCTCCAAAAACGATCAAACAGCTGACTACATTTTTCGTTAATCCTTGGAAACTAAAACAAAAACTGTCCCAAATAACTGATTTTCATCATTTTTGTTTGTTAAATAGTTTTTTTTTTAATCGAGGCTGTGCTTTAATTTAATTTTAAATTCAGTAAAAAAATAAAAGCTTTACAGACCCAAAAGAAGGGGCATTTGAACTTTGTTGGGGTAAAAAGAAACAACACGTTATTATTATAAGTGTTACACAAAAGTAAGTGGTAAATAGGAGTGAAACCAAAGGATGGTCATTTGTTTGAAGGGGAGGAAAAGAAAAGGAGAGTGTAATTTAGTTTTGGGCTTGTTGGGAGAAGATGACATTCCTGAAGGAGTGAAAGAGTCACGTGACAGTGATGCATGGGTGGTGCGCAGCACAGTAATGAGCGTGCACATGGAAAACAAAGAAAACAACAAGGCGAAACAGTGCTCAAAGAAAACACGAAAAGCGTAAATGTGTGAAAAATCACGCTTCACCAACGGCTAATAATTACTTCACTTGTTTCCATTTTTTCTCTACTTTTCCCTTTTCCCCATCATCTCTATCCACTAAACATAAAAAAGTATGTGCGTATCGGAAAGCTGATCCCATTCCCATCGAGTTATCCAATCGCAACACCAACCTCTCAGGTTTTTATCCCCTTTTTCTATCGTAGCTGGGAGAGGAAATGTGAAATTCAAACCCGACCAAAACAAAAACACAATGGAAATGTATATGCCAAAAATCAAATATTAACAGAACAAACGTATATAACACATATCAAAATATTTCTGGAAAAAAGAATCCATTTTCAAAATAAATGTACTAAAAAATACGAGTTTGTGTCAATAAAATGACCCCTTCATTGATAAAAACGCCAAAAAAGGACCAGTACACTGTATTATAACGTAGCCATTATGAAGTTGGATAAAATCTACTTGTCCAAGATAAAATATTCATGTGAACACGTTTAAATATATGTATACTAATGAAACAGCATTAGTGAATTTCCAATATTTACTGACAAACAGAACTAATTGTTGAATAGCTTATCTCGACAATGATAAAAAGTGAAGGCCACGCTTACCCTGAGATGAACTATTGGAGAACATATGTAGTAGCAGCAACTTCTTTTGCCAAATTCAGTTTCCTGCAGTGGTTTCCTGGCGCTAGTTCCCAGAAGTGTCGTGTGGTGGTACTGCAGCTGTTTTGAACATTTTAGTGCTGCTGCGTCCGTATGCTGCGGCCGCTTCTTTCCATGCAATAAAATAAACTTTCATGTATGCCATCCCATCTTTTTTCAAATCTATGTTCAGAATTACTGTTCTTACCTATTTCAAGCGGTTCCTCGGCGTTTCCATGACAAACCGGTGTGGCAGCAAGTGAAACGTACAAGTTTCCTAGCGTGTTTCATATGGGTTTTTCGGCGTTGCGGTCAGAGCATGCCTTTTAGCATTGCTTTTAGTGCTGCTGTGGCCATTGCGGTGCTGCACCACCACTTCTGATAACTAGCGCCAGGAAACTTGTGGATACTTGGCACCAGAACCTGGCAGCACTAAAAGGCATGCTCCGACCACAGCACCAACACACGGAAAAACCCATGAAACACACCAGCAAACTTGTGCCCAAAGAGCACATAAAAATTAATTTTTTTTTTAGTACCATAAATACTCATTAGGTGGTGCCACTACATAACAAATCTAGGCAAACCCAGGGAAGTTAGAAGTTCCAAAAAAAAGTTCCCATAAGGAAAAATATGAATTATTTTATGAATATTGTATTTTTGAGGAAAAACATGACAATAGAATTATATTACTTCATACAAATTTTGCATGTACATTTCCTTGTCACTTCTATTGTTTCATATGTAAAATTTCCGCAAATTCTTACGCAGGGGTTATTACTCCTGCACGTTTCTAAAATACTAATGTAGGTTTTATTTGGTTCCCCTACATTAGGCCACAATAAGTTGCACACATTTAAATCGACAGTCATTTCTTATCACATTTTATATACCACAGTATTTCTGCCATACTCGTTTCATCACATTATATTCGTCACATAAATAAATTCAGCACGTAATGTGGAGATAAATTGAATGTGACCAAAGTAGTGACGATTTCAGTGTGACACATTGAACATGACTAAAATATTGTGCCGGGCAAAGTGTGACAAAATGAATGTGTCGAATTGAATGCGCCCAACGTATTACGGTTAGGTAGAAACAATTTATGAAATTATAAAGTTTGAAAATATGCCAAATAATAAGAAAGTTACAGGTGAAATAAATATACTGCAAGTTAAAATATGAAATGCAAGTAATAAAAATAAGGAATAGGCTACTATTTAGAAATTATGAAAATAGTTCACAAAAGATTAAGGTAAGTTATAAGGCAAAACCGCGGGTCAAAAAGTTATAATTTAAGTAAAATGTGTTGCACTGTGATCATTTTGAGATCTCCTAATTTTATTAAAATAAAAATTAAAAGAAATAGTATGAAACAATTTTGACGATCTTTAATTTATACACTTCTGAGTAGCCATATCAATCGACACATGGAAATTGGTTTATGTTAAAACTTCACAGTTCAATCTCTCCCAATGGCCTCAATCTCATCCATATTGTGGGCATCGATTTTGCTTATCTTTCGACCTGATAATACAAGAAATTTGTAGCATTATTCCACATTGGCGCACCGAACTCGCCGCGTATACGTTACCGAAATGCTCTTCTATCTGCTTCAGATTATTTTTCGTTCGAGATCCATCTATCATGTTAAGGGCAATTCCAGCTTGCCCGAACCTTCCGGTCCTTCCTATTCTGTGCAGGTACGTCTCAAAGTCAGGTTTCCCTGTCTGGTCCACGGGCAAGTCGAAGTTCACGACGACCGTCACTTGTTCCACATCAATTCCTATTTTAACATTCCCAAGTACGTAATTAAACTTGCATTTTTTGTTGAGAACTTACAGCTTTTCACCTATTATTCTCGGCCCATTCATGGTTTGTACCAATCTGTGACAACCACCTGGGTTGCCGCATTATTATTATGCGCATGCGGATTAAACTAGCTTTATCGCAACCATGTTTCTAATTATAATAGCAATTAAAAGCACATTGAAATTGCTTATTATACATACCGCGTGCGCAGACGTTTGTAGTAATGAGCACTTTTTCTTTGCCGTGTCTGAACCGATCGAGGACCGCGATACGCTGTTCCACGGTAAGTTCTCCGGACAGCAACGCAACGGCATGGCCGTCCCTTGACATTTTCTCGGACAACCAACTGGCTGTTTTACGGGTCTGAAATGTGAATGACAATTAATTCCACATTTTATATTCATTACCAAATCTCACAGAACAGACTGGCAAACAAATAAAGTCGATTTGGGTCCTACAGAGCCATTAGTCATATCACATTTTGCCACGTGCTTATATACCAGTGTTTCAATGGAACAGTATGCTTCTCAATCATATCCTATACAAAATTAAATAACAGTTGAACTTACGTGACAGAATATCATTGCTTGGCCGATTGAAATAGCCCCGTAGACATTGGACAATGCCGTGTATTTCTCATCCAGATTCCGGCACTCCATATAGTACTGTTTGATATTCTCCAAACTCTCTTCCTCGCGCCGTAACCGGATGGTCACCGGGTCCGGGATGATGATCTCGGCAAGGCTGGTCACTTCGGAGTCGTACGTCGCGGAAAACAGCATCATCTGACAGTCCTTGCTCAGAATCCTGATGGAAATGCGTGTATTTTCAAATCAACCTGCGCAGTTACAGTCCGATAACCCAACAAAGTACACAGTGGACGACTTACTTGTGTATTCGGATGGATTGGTCCCGATGACCCTGAGTAGCTATCATCACATCTGCTTCGTCCAAAATGAACACTCGGATCTGCTTTGGGTCGAAACATTTGAATTTTGTGGCCCAATCCAGCACTTTGCCCGGAGTTCCCATTATGATGTGCTCGGTGATTTTTTGTCCTCGTGAAACTAGTTAGAGAACAAATTAATGGGGTATCAATCTTGCTTTTATAGGCTATACAGGTTATTTAATTAGTTTATAGTTTAAGTACCTTCTTCGCCACGTACCGCAAACCGCATCGAGATGTCCGGGCAAAACTGACTCATGAGTTGGACAACTCCGCCGGTTTGTAGACACAGTTCGTACGTTGGAGATAAGCAGAGCGCCTTAAAAATACATATAGGGTTTATTTTGAAGGAACTACATAATGTCAGAATGAGTAATTAATCACCTGTGGGTAAGGTTTAGATGGGTCTATGCGGCTTAACATCGCCAAAACGAACGCGGCAGTTTTCCCCGTTCCACTTTGAGATTGCGCTATCATGTTCTGCGGCCTACAAAATGAAAATACAAGTTTACAATAGACATCTGATAATACACCACGGTTTAATTTTCAACATAATATAGAGTATTATAGACCTCAGATTTTGATAATGTATTTATTATTGCTATAATAATATGAAGGTCAAATCAGTGCATAAATATCATTAAAACTTATAATCAGATTTTTAATAAATTACAATACGTAATTTTACTATCATGATTTTGACTGAATGTTGGAAAGTTAAAGAAAACTGCGATTAAGATTCTATAGGCGTGAATCATAATTCAATTAAAACCGTTTTTGTGAATCTGAACATCAAAGTTCAACCTTTCTATTGAAACAAAATCACAAAGTTTGACTTCATGATGTATAAAGTGCAACTCTTTGCAGTATTCCTAAATAAAACTGCAGCATTTTGTACTTTATATGGAAACTTACGGGTCGGCTAAGAGTGTGGGCAATGCCTTTTCCTGGATCTTGGAAGGATAATTGAATCCCATCGCAAATACTCCTTTCAAAAGCTCAGGACGACTGCAATCAAACAAACATTGTGGTAAAATGTTATTTTGATATGGCTAAGTTTCGAAATAACAACTTACAGAGGTAATTCCTCGAAAGATTTCACAGAGTACAAAGGTGAATTTGGGTCTCTTCTGTAGACTTCTATTTCATTTTTCGATTTCACTAGATTTGACCGCAAGATTTTCTGCAGCAAAGAGGCTTCAGCTGCTGAAAGCTCTGCGATAAACCACCATGGATAAACAAACCAAAAAATTAAACACCAAAAACAAATTTTTCAAAATCACACGTTTTAATTTCTATATCCACACCTTTGTCCTCGTCCGAGTTTGAACTTTGAGTCACTGAGCCATCCGAGGATTGTGAATCTGGTGGATTATCAGCATTCTTCGCATCCTGTTTTGGGTTTATTTCTATCTCTTTCACCTTCGAATTGAAGCAGCAAAAAGCAAAACACGTTTTTAGGCCTAATGACGCAACATTTCAAACCTCGCATATTACTTCAAGAAATTACCTGAGCTGCTAATGATGATTCTTGAGCATCTACCGCTTTTCCCCAATCGACGTCTGTAGACATTTTGAACCTCGTAACAGTACTTTTTTGACAACAGAGGATTGCAACTACAACCACTACAACTGTCAATATATAAAGGAGCGAGCGGGAGCAAGTCGAGCGAGTCGCTTACATGTCCCAACAGACGGCGCTAAACGTCGCTCGCTTGAGTTATTCACAACGAGTACTTGTGGTAACTGATGGCAGCGTTTCCGATTAGCCAATTTCTTGCAGACTAAACTCGTCCACATTTCAACGAAAAGTTGTCAGAAACTCGTTGTAGATGTCATTAATATATGTACAAACGGGTTACATTGCATGTTTCGCAACGACACTTCGGAAATATCGCGAATTAATCAAGGAATGAATTCGAAATTCTTGCCAAAGACGGTTCTGTGGGCGTAACTACGCCACGCCCACTCACCCCCCATTGGATGTTTGTTACTTCAAAAGGACAATAATGCAGATTGTCATAATAATAAAGTAGCAAAATATCAAAGCTGGTTTATACAAGAATTAAAAAATGTTATATCAAAAGATAAAAGAATAAATATAGTATTTGTTGCTTTTGTATACATGTTTGAAAATATACAATAATAAAATTGCATGGAACACAATTTTACATATAATTTGAACTTCACTGAAACTTTTCACATATTGCATTTACAGTTTTTTTGTAAAACACAACACACATAATTTACAAAAGCATTGCATATTTACGTACCACGTAATTATAAGCACTAGTACATCATTAATTATAATATTCAATATTTCAATTCTGAAAATTTGATGGCACACACGTTGCAATTGAACCAGTTTACAAAATGGTTTCTGAGCCATACACTTCTATCTCTACAACACTTAAACTATTCAAACCTCCAATCTGTTGCATAGTTACATACTGGCCAGTAATTGGGCACGGCTCGCATCTCAACATCACAAAAGCACCAGGGTCCATCCGGTTGTTGAAAAACTTACAAAGGTTATTTCCATTGATTGAAGTCCTGTTGTAACCCACTCTAAGTTCAAAGCCAGGTGCAGATTCTGAGAAAATCAATCCAAAAAATAATGCAATGACTTGTTTCAAATTAATCAAAGCAATTTGATAATTATATTGGAAATACAAATTTCGTATAGTGTCACCTGAAGAAATGGGACAATTCGCAATATGTACTGCATGAACAACATAATGTCCTGCAAGGTCCACCAGAATCCAAGGGCCATCTTCTGCCGGAGTTTGCACACACGTGCCGACATCAGCGATGAAATTCCCATCAGTTGCTTGCGTTGGGACGTAAGTGTCATTTGTCCCACTGACAAATCCACTTTTCCCAGCTGCAAAATTCCCTTCATTTCCAAAGAAAAATACATTTCGATCAGTTTAGTAGAATTACCATTTTCCCTGAGTTTTCCAGGTTTTGGCTCAACCCTGATTATCATTAATGAACTTACTTCCAAATTGTTGGCACACATAATACAGTGTTTGCGAACAATTTTCCCATTTGATACCGAGGCTATTGTTTTTTAGAAGAACCAATTTAGCACAATCATGGTCATGTTCTTCAAGCACTGCAACTGCTTCTAAGGTTGAGGGGCTGAAGAATTTCCCAACAAAACTTCCAGGTGATGGATCATCTCCCGTACTGGCCATCATCAGCTTCTTGGAGTTTCTTTTGTCTATTCCAATCCAAACTCCATCTTTCATCGTTGAATTTCTGTACGCTGTCAACTATATGCAGAAGATGAACATGAGAAACATTCAATCTCCAAATTATATAGTTTACAATTAAGTATACCAATAGTTTGTTTGCAATATTACCAATTTTTTAAATGTGCTTTCTATTTGGGAATTTGTAGGGCTGAGGATAATGGTTCCTTTGTACGCCGCGCAGGTCACTTCGGCATCACGGTACGTAGAACCTATGCCGGAGATACGCAGCAAATCATCTCCTACTTTGGAAAACCCCGATGGTTTATTTCCTGTAATTTAATAAAATATAAAACAATACTTGAGTAACCAAAACAAAAACGAAACGTTTCTAAACGTATTGATTTGTACATGTACCTTTTACGATTCCTTGCGGCTATTAGTAACAATAATGACAAAAACATTGGTAAATATTAAAATATTAAAGTGAAATCAGGTTTACAATATTTTTACATTTAAAAGTTAACTTGTACATAACCAAAACGAAGAAAAACCATGCATGAATAAAGCAAGTATAGCGATTTTATCATATTCCCCAATGTGCTGCACTTCATAAACAAATTTAAATTACCTTAAAATACAATATTCCCATATCGTTTTCCTTCTCACTCTCAGTTAAAGCTCCAGATTCATTTCTCAGTAAACAATTACTGTTAGCGCCACCGGGATCTTTCCGGTATCTTGACGCGACGCACCGAGGATCCGAGAAACACGCCGCGGCGCACTCCACCGAACTCCCAACTCTAAATTCCTTGATACTTCCTTGCCCACTGACCACATTTACACCTGGCTGCCAAATGCACGTCTTAAAAACCACTTCATCCACCGATTCTAAACCTGCGCAGGCAAACAACAACACGGTTAGTCGGAACGCAACGCGCGAGACCATTTCCCAACTGAAAGCGCAGACTTTAACTAAACTTTACCTGAAGAACGAGTTTTATATAAGCTGTGGACGACTGATAAACAGGTTATCAATCGATTAGGCAAAGCTATCACTCAAAAAGCTGTTAGGACCTCGTTAATGTCCGCGGACTCGGACACATGTCAGATTTGCGGCGAGATCGATCTGCGCAGCGTCAACAGATTTGGGATTTCAACTTCAGGTCATGGTATAAAAACAAGAATGGAAAACTGGATAAAGTGTATTTATCCAGTCAGTTCAAATAAATCGTTAATTAATCTTTGTGTCACTGGGATTGTCACAGTGTCGCCGGTGATCCGTTAATGTTCTTTAAAAAAATGTCCAATCAAGCATTAGTAGTACATTGCAAGTCTACTTTCATAATAATATACGAAAATTAATCAATCAAAATACAATAACCACTATTCTGTGATGGGGAAAATTGTGAGATACATAAATGTTGACAAGAACATGGTTACTGATTAATACTGTACACTGAGTTTTCCAGAGTGTTTAGGTTAAACAAATATGTGAAAATTTTAGGATATACTACATCGTAATAAAAAAGTACATGAAATATAACAAAACTTGACTAGGTTTTTATTTATCTACTTAATTTTCCTGGGAGGATTTTAATTCCCTAAATTTTAACATTTCAAAAAAAACGTTGACTTACGTACAGTAACAAAATTCATTTCGCCGTCTTCAGCTTCAAATTGTAAAACCTGTACAACCTTTTGATGCGCTTCCTTAAATTTTTGAAATGCGTTGGCCTGTTTTCTTCCAAGTGCCAACCAACCATCTTATGCTGCCGGATCAACCTCTGCATTTCATTTCCGGCAAATCCTCTCAACCAATGCGGAATATGGTACATCAGAGTAGAAGGGTGAACCTTGCCATCTCCTAAAATATCTGTAAATACAAATCAAAACACTTTAGCAATATTCTTGCGCAAGATTTCGTCTCGCGCAACTATTTATTGCGCGACCAGCAAGCTTCAGTAGTATCACGTGACAGAATGTTGCGAACTGAACCGTGCCATGCAACAAAGTTGCTCGAACGTACCGATGTAGTCGTTTTGGCCAAACAGTGCCCTTTTCCGACTCCAGGCATCTTTTGGCTCGTATTTAGGTATTGGGAGTGGTTCGTCTGTTCTTGGAAGTGTTCCTATAATAAATCAAGAGACAATTTATATAAATATTGGTACATTTTAAGTGCAATGTGAAAAACTGAAGGAATAAAGAAAATACGATACCTGATTTCAATGAAATGGGATCCCGATATCCATACCTTCTAAAATACGGTTTCAATTCTCGATACCTCTGTGAAATATGCACAGGTTTAACTAGTTTGAAACTGGTAAACACCGCTTTAGCAGTTTCAAAAATCACGTTCATGTTGGACATGCGGCGGCGACGGAAAATGCCGATGAT
Organism: Glomeris marginata; assembly: GCA_034696005.1. Taxonomy (NCBI): domain Eukaryota; kingdom Metazoa; phylum Arthropoda; class Diplopoda; order Glomerida; family Glomeridae; genus Glomeris; species Glomeris marginata. Next base: position 24,851 of record JAQFZQ010000209.1, on the reverse strand, counting down.
GAAGCTCGGATATTTGCAGCTATCACAGCGCCACCTGTTGCGTAACATCGTAACTGTTGCAATGGAAGGGTTCCACTAAAAAATTAAATGGAACCTAAAATTATACAATATAGGGACCCATTAGAAGATATTTTAGGAGGGGTAGTGAAAAATGTTAATTAAAAATTAAATCTTATAAAGTTAATTAAATGATAATTGTTAATTGAGTGTCCGATCTAAAAAGTTTAAATGGGTTCCACAGACAAATTGTAAAATATAGAGGCAAATTAAAACATTTCAGGGCATTTCTCAACAATGAGGGCCCACGAAATATTTGTAATGGTGCATGGCCCAATGCAAAAATTAAACAACCGCATTTTTCATTCATAAAAATATTCAAAGCAGCAGTTTTGTGGAACAAGCCGCAGTGTTTGTTTTTTGGTACTAACGGATGGCATTTATCTGAATGAAAATTCAGCACAATAAACACCTGCCTGGTTGGCATGGAAGTTTTAGTACGCTACCAGCGCCACCAAAACTGCACTAAACAATCAATCTCCAACTGTGATGGTCACAGGTGGTAGTCATAGCAACAACACACTGTAAATTGTGCCACCGTGTCCTTCTGTCAGCCTGTTCCCATTTTCCTGTTCACGGTCAGATGCTACAGCTTCTTGCTCTCCCATCCTAGTGCTGGATTCAGATACATATTTGTTATATTCATGTGGGAACATGAGACTGCGTTTGGCAAACCACTACGTACCTTCATTGAACGCTTATCGAGTTATTAACCCCGAGTGTCGCTGGTCGATAACTGGGGTAAGGTTGAGGTGCTCAAAGCAAGCTCAAAGTCAGTGGGTGACCGATGCTTGATGCACTAATATATGGCATTGACATTTCCATGAGTTCCTCTTCGGGGAGTAACTCATCAACCGAGCACGCACCAAGACCACCGTCGGGTGTCGCCAAACCGGCTTTCGTACGCCGAAGCCGAAGATCGTCGTCCAAGTTACCGGTGCCCTTGAAGATGGTCTCCGACTCAACCTTCTCGGACGTTTCGGTCATTGCAAACACCAGCCACATCCAAAACGAACCGTTCTTACCGGCATCCATCCCGGGAAGCCGGCGTCACAGCAGCGTTCACGAGTCCCGCGGAGCCGTGCGGGCACCTCTCAAGGTACCCCTGGGCCGTTTCCATCCTCTTCCTGCAATACCGAAGCAGAACAGTCCTTGCAACAATGACAGCGTTGACTGCATGATTGAGACTTTTCAGAAACATAACCTTCGCGGTAACTCCTCGCCTCGCGTTTCCGCCGACAGCGGAAGGTGGAGCTCCGCGTTCAATTCCTCGGCATCCTTCGGCGAATCGACGTCCAATGGGCAGACCAGATGTTCTTTGTGCAGTCCGGGAACTCAAACGAGAAGCAGGAGTGTAGATGACCGGAAACATTTCAAGAGGATGGCGAGGTTCTTGCGTTGCGTCGAGCCGCGCCACGAAGTCCCGCACACTTCTATTTCTATGGACACCGAGGAAGACATCATTGGCTTTGGAGATATACTGGGAAATGGAGAATCCAATGACAACGAAGAACAGAAGGACGCAACGAAGGAATCTGGGAATATCAACCTGAGGAAATTGATCAGGTCCAATACGTACGATGTGATTCCGGTAAAAGCCGAGAAAGAGGGAATTGGCGGCGAAAGGTCCCAAAGTGTGACCAATACCAACTCGGAACCATCAACAGAAGGGTTTTCAGCCACAATGCTACCAAAGAGGCCTTCAACAACCGTGCTAGTGCCATCTGGAGACACGGGAACGGTGCTATTGGCGTTACGACTGCCATCGGGTGACAGGATCTTCGGCCATTTTAACGAGATGGACTACCTTTCAACTGTCCTTCGTTTTGCTGAAAGGTCTGCTTCTACTTCGTTTGCCAACTACATCCTCATGGCCAATGGTGCTCCTATCAAACTATACAGAAACCTTAACTTAACGCTGTCCGAGTTGGGATTGACGGGCCGAAATTTATTGTACGTGGTGAGCGCAAATGCAAACACGTGATTATAACTATATTGAAATGTTAGTTTCATTTCTTATGCTTTTGGAGAACAACACTGTGTGATCTGTTGTTATTATAGTCAGTTCAATAAACACCAATTCTTCGCCTACACTGAAACAAACATGGCGTAACAGGTTTTACGGCAGATGATAAATTGCTCCGCAGTGACCCATAAATTTGCTACTTAGAATCGATGCAGCTCTTGCGTTTCAAGTTCAGTCATATATGGGTGAAAATGGTACAAGTCATCTCCATGACTACTAACTAAACTGAGGTGGGATGATAAACGGTTCGATACGACCAAGCTGGACGCATTCCTAAAATGAAATATTTACAGGATTTGCTCACGCACATCACACAGGGATGCGTTGAATAATGTAGAACAAATCCAACAAAATAGCCCGAATATCATCACCACCTTTCACTAAATGGTTCATCTTGAAGGTGAACTGACACAGTTTTGTAAGGTACACCCTTAAAATTAAACTACACGGAGAAAACCACGAAGGAAGCAAGTGTTAATATTTAAAATCTGTGGAAATTAGTAGTAAAAAAGTTATTAGCACTTAAAGTTTGCCAGATAGGATGTCGATGAACCTCTCAAATTAATTATACCTTCATGGTTTTCTAGGTACAGATTTAATTATCATGTATCTTACAAAACGGTGTCAATTTACCTTCAACGATTGGGCTTAAACATTAGATTGTGTTTATATAACTTACTTGTTTTATTGTGAATTAACGTACTGTACAAAATGAAATATTTCAGCTCGCAGATGCCGAAACAGCCTGTTCCTTTTCCAGTTTTGTGATCTGGCTTTTGTACGTCGCGATCTGTTCCTTCGCTTGCTTTAACCTTTCCTTCAGATCACTGATCTCGTATCGGATCTTATTCTTAGCAGATAAGATGGCATGCACACTCTTCTCCTTTTTATCTTCAACTGTATATTTACGTGGGGGAAACAATTTATTAGAAAGATGTTGGTGTTGATACGATAGAACTCGTTTAAATTGCTCAGTTTGTTTCATTTCACATGGTTCACACCAATCTGTATTTACCATTCTTCCCCCGAGTTTTCCAGAGTGGTATGAAGGTATGAACCATGTGAAAGGAATAGTATAATAAATCTTACAGTCAGTTTCGTGTTTGTATGGCCCAAGTGTGAGTTGCCGGCTGCTGGTCAACAACTGCTGCATCATGGCTGATGGGTCTTGGAAAATCTTGAAAGACCAATGAATTACAACATTAATAGATGGTTTGAATATGGTCCCAATTGATATAACAATAATATAATTACCACTTCATCGTACAATTCAGACACAAGGCATTTCTTGCCCAGCACGATATTAGTCTCTCCTTGGAATAATTTCAAAATGTGGTACAAAGTGACCTGTTCAAATTTTCGTGCAGCCTTGCGTTATTACACGACACATTTATTCAAACGGTATTATTTATATTTATGTCTGTCGACTTACTGGTCTTTCAATAGGGTCATTGAAATATATTTTAATGACGACTTCAAATTCGCCCCAACCTGTTTCAGTCACCTCATAAGGTGGCTTTGTAACAACTACGCCAATATTAACACATATATTGTACAAATATATAGGTCATAATGTGCATTATTTACCTCTATTTGGATTGGTATAGCTTTCATGAAGCTTAAAATGAACCTTTTTCACAAAAGCAGACATATCCTAATGGAGAAAAATCTATAGTTTTGGTTTCACCTGACACAATTCAATCATTGGATGCTATTAGACTTACCTCGTTGCGGTACGGTTTGACGTAAACAGTCCACTGATGAGTGTGTCCATCCTCTTCTCGTTTTTTGCCGAAATACCGAGCAACATTACCGAACACAATGGGTTTCACTATCGAAACACCCTGTATGAAAAACGGGCGAAAAACGCGTCAAATACTATTTATTTGTACTGAAATACAATATTATTACTAGAACCTATACTTACTTTCACTCTACCACCAGAATCGGGACCGTATTCGGTCATTTCGTCGCTCAAAACATTGATAACCAGCGGCAAAATAAGGTCAAAATAACCCTAATCGAAAATGGAACGAACTAGAGCAGCCGACAGCAGCGCCACGCCGCCAACTGCGGCGAACTCAGATTGCTCAGATACTTGCCGAAAGACACACCCACTAGAAACACAATTGGGTATATTACAATTTGGGCGGGGTGATCATTCACATGGTCACACCCACTAAATTCTACTCCTGCTTAACCACGCCTATCACACTTAAATTACTGTAGCGATTGGGCAATATGCGTTTAAAGGGGAGGGAATAGTTGTTTACAGTAGATTATGATTGGTCGTAGTAATTTAAGCCTATGTTTGCAAGCGAACGACCTAGACAAGACCGTTGACTAATTGTTGAGGCTATGAATAGCGAGTTTTTATAAAGAAAATGTTAGTTTAAAACGTTTTAACAGTACTTGTAAGCGATCTGAAGAATCCGAGGAAGAATGAAAGTGACGGTAACAACTCTCTCCGACGAGATCTTCAATTTGGATGTCAGCGAAGATCTTGAACTGGAAAACTTCAAGGCGTTTTGCGAGATTGAATCCGGAGTTCCTTCAAGGGAATTAATAGTTGTGCACGAAGGAAGGCCGCTTTTAGAAGATAGTAAAACGCTGAAACAGTACGGAATCAAAGAAGGAGATGTGTTACTCATACAACATATGATGGCAACATCGAGCACCGCAACTCGGCAACACGGTGCTTCTTCAAGTACGGTATTTCAGTAATAACAAGATAAATAAACAAAACAAACGGAAAAATCACGTACATTCCTTTATTTCCTGCGATTGACCTCCCGGAAATCCTTGTAAGACACGCGACAATGATTTCCAAGTGGGAGGAGCAAAGGAAAGGCGGTGTATCGTTTTCGCAAAAATTGTAATCGATACGCACCGGTTCGTACCGATATCGAGTCTGTTCCCACTCGTCACCCCAGACAAAGGAAAATGAAACAAATGTTTAAAATTAAAGTTGCCAATAAATAGAAACTGGTTGACTTCTATCAATGCTTCTATAATGCACACTTTATATACATATTATGTAATGTAAAAAGTTTGGGGTTATGATCATGATATACGACACAAGATGGACGCCGGCCAACAATTCTTACATAAGTCCAATTAATCATTGAGCTTAATTATTCCAATACCTGCAGATTATAGCAGTCAAGGAATAATTCAACCTTAAATCCTTGATAAATTTGGATCGTTTCACACTTAATTTCCCATAATGAAGTCCCTTAAACAAAGCAAATGACATCCAAGATGGCCGCCCAACAAATTTCGACTTCCTCCAACTTTTAAACCAAAATGTACGCATGCAGTTACAAATAATTACCTTCATTATGCAGATCTGCCTCAAATAGACTTCGGCAGTATCGCTGTTCCCGGCACACTGGGTGACGCTGGACCATCTAGGACACCAGTTCCCCAAGAGCTTCATCCAATCGACCGTCCTCCATCCAGTGCCCAAAGTGGTTTGACTCAGCAGGAACAGGAAGATCCAGCATTTATCCGGGACATGTTGCTGGCAAACCCCGATCAACTTGCTGTCCTCAAAGTGAACAATCCTCGCCTTGCTGATGCGTTGAACAGTGGAGACCTGGGTATACATATTGCACATCATACGTACATACTTAAATGTACATGTAAGAAAATGCAGTTAAAAACTAACCTTCCCCCATGACTGCATGGGAGCAGAAACGTTCACAGAAGTCTTGCAAGAGCAGCAGAAGGACCGGTCCGAAAGGGAACGTATGAGGATCCGGATGATGAACGCCGGACCATTTGATGTGGAAGCTCAACGTCTCATTGCTGATGAAATTAGGTATTCATACTTTCCTTTCTCCCTCATAATTGACAGTTTATATTGGGTACCTGTCCTGTTTCAGGTTGAAGAATATAGAATCCAACATGGAAGCAGCTATAGAATATAATCCTGAGAGCTTTGGCCAAGTTATCATGTTGTACATCCACTGCAGAGTTAACGGCTCTCCCGTCAAGGCTTTCATCGATTCTGGTAATTGGTCCTAATGGTTACTGGTGTCCTCCAGAATTGACCATGAGTTGTTTTGCAGGAGCCCAAACTACTATAATGAGCCAAGCATGTGCTGAAAGGTGCAATATCATGAGATTGGTTGACAACAGATGGGCAGGAGTGGCGAAAGGAGTCGGAATGCAAAAGATCATCGGAAGAGTTCACCTTGGTCTGTAATCCATTTTGCAGTATTCAGGAATAAGACTTGAATTTGTTCATTAAGTTTGTTTTCTTGGGAATGAATTGAATGCACACAGGTCAAATCCAGATTGAGAAAGACTTCTTGACTTCGTCCTTCTCGATCCTCGAGGATCAGCCCATGGACATGCTCCTCGGCCTGGACATGCTGCGCCGCCACCAGGTCCAAACGCTAATTTCCAACAACATTCACACCACAATGCTTACCATTTTACGTACAACTTATAACTTACCTGCACAGTGTTCCATCGACCTGAAGCGCAATATGTTGGTAATCGGCACAACTGGCACGGTGACTCCGTTCCTGAGCGAAAGCGATGTCCCCGACTGCGCACGCTTGAGTATGAATCCGGAAGTGTTGCACCGTAGTGTTCAGGAGGAAGATGATAAACATCTAGCTCAGGCGTTGCAAAGATCTGCTGAAGAAGCGGGAGGCGAGTTAAAACATTTCACACAAAATAGTACGAACCGTGGTATATCGGACGTACACTTACAAGTGTTTCGTGCCCCTTGTATAGCAGGTGCTGGAACCTCGCGGATGAACTTGGCAGGGTCCAATGGTAGATTCACAGAAGCAGATGTCAACAATCTTGTGCAGATGGGGTTCGCCAGGGAACAAGTTGTGGACGAGTTGAGGAAAGCGAACGGCGACACGATGCAAGCGACCGCGGCGCTGTTTGCCAAATCGCTCAAATTCTAGCAATTTTATGATTTCAATTCGTTTCATTTTGTGCTTGATTTGTTGCACATAACAATTTAAAGGTTTCTGGAAAACTCATATTTATATTATGATGGTACGTAAATAAAATACTACTCCTACTACTACTGATTTCCCAATGAAATTCCATCAACATTTGCAAATGTATTTCTTTGATAACAAACGCAAAGTCACAAGGTAAAAATATATAGCTGGAATGTATGTAATTCACCGGAATACAAGCCGAAAAAATACTAATCTCAAAAAACGCTAACAATTTGAAAATAAAACCCTTTGTAAAACGTTCAACACGTACCGGGTTATTTTCAATGGTCCGTAAATCTCTAAAAGGCTCTATAAGCATAATCACATTACTCTAAATTAAAAATTGAAAGTCCAGCATGACTCGTTTTTAAGCTGTCCTTTTTGTAATAATATTTTGAATATTTGTACCTCATTTACTATATTGGATGTGAAAAGTAACACACCCAACTAAACGCGTACAAATAAATTGTTGAATCCTATGAATCATGCGGTGAAAAAGGACCAGTGGATAAGTTTAAAAATTCATCTAATCGTTACAATTGGCTGTAATTAATCCTTCAACCGATTTAAAGGGCTCGTACCACTCAGGGAAAATTGTGATCACAGAATGGTATGAACCACGATTTAGCACGATCCACTTGATCCTTTTCACCTTAAAAAATAGTTACCAAACGTTGAAACGCAAAAGCCAATTGCATCATCAATTGGAACAACTTCAGCATTTCTTCCATGTGTTACTTTGTATAAAATGTTTTTCCCACTTTTAAGTAGTGCATTCAGCAATAATACTGAGCTTCTTCTGCCATGTCACTTGTTGTCGGCTTCAAGCAGTGGCAATTATCATCATCATTAACCAATTAAGTTGGTCTTGGACCTCATTTGGCTTCCTCAAAGGTCTTTTTTAAGAAATTGAATGAATGTTCCTTTCAATTTTATACCTTTGACAATGCGATCCGGTCCCTTTGTTCCTCGCAACCATCTTCATCCACTCTATACCGCAGCGTACGATATGTACGTACGCTGCGTAAACGGGTAGGAACTTCACTTCTTGCTCTCGCACACACTGCTCACACTATAACAGCATTAAGTCTACACTCTGAAGCAACCGGCGCGGAGGAGCACACCAGCACGAGGAAGACCAAAAGCCGCAAGGTAGTTGGGCCGGCGGATCACAGTTTGGACACGTTGTTGGCACCGGCTGCTGCATCTTCGTTGTCCGAATCGGTCGTCATGATACCGGATTCACTGTTTATGGACGAAACGGTGGACAGGTAGTGAGCATCACTGATGTCGATTGGCACGTTGATGTCGCGGTTGGCCGATGCGTCCGCTAGCTTCGGCACCGACGCCTGACTGTGAAGGTTTCCTTCTATTGCGGAACGGATCTGCAAATGCATTCACGCTAAATTACCATGTGTCCTATCCAAGGCTTTGACAAACGTATAATCAAGATCATTGATAACTAGGTTACCTCTTTGAGGGCTACGACACCCACAAGTCGTCCGATAGCCGTGACGTACGCGTGACTCAGCCCCAACATGGAGAAAAGGGAATGTACCTGGTGTACCACAAGCAACATTGAAATTTCCAACTAAGATATTTTACAAAGCAATGATAGATCAAATAACCTTCAACACCGAAGTCCTTTCGACCAACTGGAATGGCGCGGGATCGATTTGGCATTTATTGAAGTTCACCATCATATCTAACTGCTCTTCTTCCCATGCTTTTTGCTGAAGAAATAATACATTACTGGATCACTTATAAACGTTTCGATAATTCTCTGCATCTTATTAATTTTTCCTACCTCTTCCGGTGACATGTCGATGACGCGTTCACGGGGCTGAAAAAATAGTTAACACACTTTTAATACATACCAATCTCAATAAAACTATATATCCAGTTATCAAATGCTTATTAAAGTAAGTATGTACTATCTTAACTGCACTTACATCCCTTCCATCCGAAATTTAGCACAAAAATTGTAATGAAACAACAAGTTAACCGATTTCCACGACACCATGCGAATGTAAACCAACATTCGAGCAATGTAACTCACCAGCTGCACTTTTTTGGCACTCGTTATAGTACTTTGAGCACTACCTGGTTCATTCTGCAAAACAGAAACAGTCCATCAATAACCCACATTAAAACTAATTACAAAGCGTAATATACGTTTACCTTGTCTAATCCTCGTAGCGCTTGACTTTTCCTGAATATCGCTTCAAAAGCCATTCGTAACCTGGTATCTATTCGCAGAAACAAAAATGTGTTCAGAATGAATAAATAATGAACGGTAGTTAATTGTAAAATAGTACCTTGCGAAGTAACTGTAGAATACGGAGTAGCGACAGGTGTTGTCGCTGGGCTAAAATATCCCATAGAATAAGATTTCTTCTGCAAACAATAAATGTAATGTATAATACAAATAATGGTACAGGTCTGTGTAATATTTTTAAATAGAAAACAATATTTCTTTTTGTTTACCAAGATTGACTTCTTTGGTGCTATTGGCGTGGGCCTTGGCTGCTTTTCAGGTTCCTTGAAATAAAAATACAGTAATATAAAATGGAGAACAATTATGAATTACAGATTTTCCAGGTTTCCCTGTGTGGTATCAATCCTGTTTCTTTTGGATTTTACGTACAGCGGAAATTTGGCAGTTGCGTAATGCCATTTAAGGAAGTACTAATTTAATTGTCTTTCATTTGTACTTTTGCAACTATCTAATTAACAAGCATTACACTTGACAGTAGTACTTTGTATTTTCTGTTCTTATGAAATGTTGGCAAAGGGTTTATTTACCTCGGCCATCTCTATGCTTGCCGAATCCTCCGCGTTCGGCTGCTGCAGCGTATCCGGAGCTGGCGTCACTTCAAACCTGAAATCACAGAATATGCAAACCAATCAGCTTTTTATCAACAAATATACTGAATTGCATTGTGGGATACAAACCTTGATGGGCGTCTCTCCGCGGTTGGCACCGCGATGGCCTCCAGAGCCTCTTCGCGTGACCGCTCCGAAGACTCTTGCATGGCCCGTTTCGCAGCCATGTGTAATCTTCTATCCCTTCCTAAATGTCTTGCCAGAAGAATTATCATCTCCGAGCGTTGCACGGATCCGATTAAAATCCTTGAATCTGAAATTACAGTTTTACAATCACTTCATGAAGGTGTGTCATTTCCATCATAACATACACAACAGGGTGTATACCTTTTGAATCGACCAATGGGTAAGTTTTAATCTTCCTAGCCGACTCTAGCAAATCTTTTACTTCCCGGTACGTGGAACCTACGCATATATATTTTACATCTCTCATCATGATGTCTTCCACATAAATATTGTAAACCCTGCAAAGATCATACAGGTACATTAGTTGCAAATCTTTTTAGTAATATATCAGCAGCACAATTTACGATTACTAAGAGCTTACTTGGCAGATCTGGAAAGAATCTCTGGCAAATAAGGCAGTTTCTTTATCCTTATTATGCTATCGTAAACAGAAGGTTGCAACGCAGCGTGAACAGCATTGCCAACTAGTACAGATACCTATGTAAATAATAAAGAGAAGCGTGAAGATAAATCTCAAATTTTACGAAATACTGTATATATTACACAGAGAAAATTTATATTATATACCATAACAGGCACAAAGTAGTTAATTTGACCAGTCAACTCGAATACTATGAGTGCCGTTGAGATAGTATGCGTTGTGGCCCCCGACCAAGCCGCGGCACCCGCAACCGCGTAACCTCCGGGAAGGATAGGATAAACCCGGCTTCCGAAGGATATCCCTTCAGGAAATGTGTATGCCATCAACTCCCCAATGAGACGACCCAAACCAGCACCTGAAATATTCAAATACTCATAAGTAATTATGGTTTCTACCAATTTCTGTGATAATTATTTCCCCTGCATAATAGAAGATATCAATTTGTTTTCCTAACAAATTATCACAATACGAAAACAAGGAAATGGTTACTATAATTACAAACAGAGTATCACATTACTAGAAACACGTACCCATTTTGAACAATGGTATGAACAGTCCTGCTGCAACAGGCAAAGTGCAACCCAAAAGCGAACACCAGAACTGGAACCAAATCAAAAATGCAAAGCCTTTAAAATCTGCACTATATACTAAGGGGCATTACACAAAACAAATATGCAGTACAGTAATAAAATAAATGTATATAGAATAGAAGAAGCATTCAACAAGCAATTGTCACGATTTTACAACATCAATTTTGAAATTATACATGTAATCTGCATCTAATCCTTAAGAACAATACAGTGCACTCAATAGTAAAGCTAAAACACTTACCGTTGATAAGATATAAACCGTGAGGCAAATAAAAGTGTTGGCATTTGGTGTGGTCCAATTGTCGATGATGGCTTGCTGTTCGGGAGTGTGAACTCCCACCGACCACGTGAAATTGCTGAACAGCTGATTGATATGTTGTTGCGTCCCCAACTGTTATCAAAACATAAAACAAATCCTTCACACAATCAGTTATTTTGAACATCGGTCCATTTTAAAGGTTTATACCTCTGCAGCCATGTACTTGCCGAGACCCGGTGGGAACGTCAACGAAGCTATCGTGGCCGTGATGATCGTCGGATAGATAAAACGACTGTTCAAATAGAAATGAATCAAATCAATACTTGTCAAACAACGTCTGATATAGTATTTTTTAAACAGACATCATTCAAAGTCGATGAACCGAACCGATTGCGATCTTCAATCTTCCCGCGGATTTTAAAATTCGCAAACGCGGCAGCAGTTCACGATACTTTGAATGACTCGCAAGAAAGAATAAGAAAGAATTCAATATCCAATAGTGGCAGCTTACTTCTTCTGAAGAAAGAAACTGATCTTCTTATTTTTTCGCATCCACAGCACGTACTTGCGATGAAGCAGGACGAAAGCGGCTCCGAGTAAGCCGCACAGAACCCTGGAAACGTTTAATAACATATTATAATCTCCAGTGATGTGCTTAGCTTTCTAATAATAGACAAGCAATATAAACTGCAAAAGGCTCTCACCCAAGTACAACAAAGGCGAAAAGTTCTTGGAGATCGAAGGGAACTTCGAGGCGGAAATTGGTCCGAAACAGCGACGTCAGTGTTTCTGCAGAATGTAAACGTGGGGTTAAACAAAATGTGACAAGAGAAGTGTTGTGTCGTCTTAAAGACGGTTGAATTTACCCTCGTCTGTGAACCAAACGGCAAGAAGGCGAAATACCAAGGCCCCGAAGACGGCCGCGAAGAAACCCCGCCAGTAATTTCGCACGGCGAAATACGCGGTCGTCGCTTCGATGCTGAACAACACACCTGACAATAATTCCAAGATACAACAACAAATTATAAGAACAGCTAATTAACTACACACAGACGATTATTAATCTTTACCTCCAACAGGTGCCGCGAAGCAGCAGGCCACTCCGACAGCGCACGCCGCAGCCAGCAGTTCGTGATTACGGCCTTCGTTCTGCGGATCAACAACCAAATTCAATCAATTCACATCCCTCGTTTCCTACAGTGTCTCTTGCTAAAACGTACCTCATATACAACACCACCTAACGATGTAAAGATCTTGCTCATGAGTGCAGCCATCACACTCGATATGTGGACAAACGGGCCCTTCGAAGAAACACGCGCATTGAATACAAACATGCAATTCCACTATATAATATTCACTATCTTTACTTACCACTTTACCCAGGGGCATTCCGCTGCCCAAAGACGTTGTGAGGCCCACAATCTTCGAAATGAGGGTCCGAAGTGTGAGGTATTCTTTGAGGACCACTCCTCGGAGGATGGTCTTCAGCTCCGGTATGCCGGACCCTAACGACAGGTTCCGCACAAAGTATTATTCCCTACGTGTACTCATTAGACATTAATAATGTCTAATAACTAAGCTCACCGATGGCTTGAGGTGCCACAATGTGAGTGAATCCTGATGAGAATAGTATGAGGACGAGTGGGAAAGAGACCCAGGCTATGTATTGTAATGCCATGTTTTCTCCGATGTCCCGATAGAGCCAAAGCCGTGCTGCCAATTAAAGTAAGAAAAACCAGTTAATATCCATTTAATACATTTACATGTTCAGTTTCATCAGAATCTCTTGTCACCTCTCAGGCACATGGCTATGCCGTAATCCATGGCAAAGCTGATGAGTGCCATACTCATGCCCAGCAGTGCCAAAAACACCCATTCTTCTCCGACTCTTGCGAAAGTGTGACGCCAAACCACGGACAATGCATCTGATAATACACAAAAACACAATTAGCAAAGGCTGATCATACATTTCTAGATATCTAACAATTTCAAGAAGAAAATTTCTGCAGGCGTTTGCAGGAATTTAAAATCCTCAAATAATTGTGCAGGAAAACTCCATAATTTCCTGCAAGACTAAGCAAGCTCCTGCAGAAAACCTTCTGCACATTATGCACAATCCTGCAGACACTTTTGTTCTTGGGATAATTAAACAAAAGAAAACAAGATTTGCATTCAACAGGTCATAGAAAAATCATTCTTCAGATTTCAGTTACCGTAATTAATACTTTTTAATAATGCATACCAATAATTCTGAAATTATGTCTATTCTTCAATATTCAATGCATACAAAGTTCTTGTTGAATTGCCACAACCAATTACAAATCACTTACTTATACACTTGCTTTGACATTTTCCCCTGTAAGGTTTGAATCCAGTATCCTTCCATCTTCTTTTATCAAGGGACCTTTGACGAGCAGCTTCTTCTCTCGCGTAATCTCCTAAAGCTGTATAGCGGCCATACATCTACATAAATATAAAACAAATAAAAGATTGAATTAGAATTACTTTCACAGATTCCCAATGTCCATCTCTATCACCGGATAACATTCTCCAGTCTGCCTTGTACTAGCAGTAGTGTGTTTTGCTTTTTTCTCTGCATCCATCACCACTTAACTACATGAGATGCATTTGGGATAAAGTGGTAATAAAGGATAGCTTGTATATCGTTCAAACACTGGTATTTATATAGATATACTGGTGGTATGGATACCCAGTGGTTCAAGCAAACAGAGAAAAAAAGTCCAGCAAACAAATCAAAAAACAAACAAGACAACTTGACTAGCCATGCACAAGGTTGCAACGTGAAGTACTTATCAATGAACCCGGAATTGATTTTTAACCAAGTAAAAGTTGTAGACTTTGAGACCCTCTAATCGAATATCTTTATCGCCAATATTTCATGCAAATTGTTGTATTAAGTAGCCATGAGAATGTAATTAATGCACATATAATTTAAACAGCAAGGATGCAGTGTGAGATTGTTCTGATTAGATTCTGTATAATCATATTCAGAAATATTTCAAATATCTCAATATTAATTACTTGAGTTCATTTAATGTCATATTTTCAAAGCACACATTATTTATAATCATAAGATAATGTTATAAATTATTATAAACCACTTTCACATTCTTCTTTCTAATATGTACTTGAATTTAAAATGCTGAAATTGTTATTCATTGAAAAAGCCTATAATATTTCAATGTTCTTTGAAACTATAAGAAGCCTAAAAAGATTTTATAACTTATTCAAATCCAAGGTTTCAAAAAACCCCTTTGGGGGCGTGGCTATAGTCCACCTGGACCTTTCCTGTTGGTCACAGTTTTTTTTGTTTTCAATGTTGCATTATTTGCATTATTATTATTTGTTGAGTCAGTATGTTTTTGAAGGGTTGAAGTCACCGACCAATGAGGATTTTTTTGCAACCTTGGGATTGGACACAGTATAGCGATGATAGGCAAATATAAAACGGTTGACTATAATGAAATTCAATATTGCAAGTAATATATCTAAATGCTAGTTGGCTGTAAAAAGAGATTGAAATGAATATTACAAGTATATTTATAACATGGTTTCTTAATTTAGGAATGAATATGTGATACAATAACTTACATAATTAAATCAACACTGAGGAAAAATTTGAAAAAAATGGTTTTATTAGCAATTGAAATGGAAATAACCTAATTAAAACACAATTACATTTTAATATAACGATATAACTTAATGGTGCACATAAAATCAAATATGTATTGACACAGAAAATATGTAATAACAATTTTTAGAACATTTACTTTGATATTTATAATTATTATTAGCCAAATTATTTATGTATTCACAAAGACACTATTTTGTACATAATTCCTCAAATTTCCCAGGTTTTTCCAGATAAAAGTAATAAACACACACACAAAGAAATGAAGAAACTTGTTAGACTTGTGTCAGTTTTTTGGGTACAAATTTCAATAGAAATGTACATTATTTTCTGCACATGACAACACAACCTGCCTATGTCTCAACATCTCCTATATCTTCTATTGTCTTTACAGCCGCCATGTTTATTCATTGGCATATATTGCTGCACATAAAAACCGCAAACTTTGCACACTGTGTAACTTACACTGTTGGCAACATGATGAAACTTTATATATAATATAGTCAAAAGTTCGCTAATAAACGTCCAAATCTGCTATATGTAAGATTTGACATGCAGCCAAAAATAACAATAAATTCGTTCTGGTGATCCAAATTTTGGAATTTATCCCACAAAGTAGTACACACTACTGTTGCATTTTGTGTAGCAATAGATTGCATGGAAAATTCAATGTCACCCCTGCCATTTTTATTTTTCCATTGAAGTTCATTCAATTGGTTCATACATAAAATACAAATTGTAGAAAATATTCTACTGCAACAATACTATATAAATATATTAATCATTTCATTTTAATACTACATAATTAACATTAGGATTGTCACTGATTTCTCTCTATATATCGAAATTCCCTGACTTTTTCATTCCTGGAAATATACCAATTTCATAATTATATTAATTGGCAATTATTAACATAATTTTTAATAGTTATTGCATGATGTCATCTTAATATTCTCATATTTTCCCTTTCATTGTGTTCATTATTTGAAATTTCCCATGATTTTATTTTAATATCCATATTTTCAAAGTGAATTGCAACAAATTATCTTAGAATGTGAAAAGTTTAAACAAAAATCCAGAATTTTTTGATATAATAATATAATTTATGCACCACATTGTGAAAATATAAAATTCCATGACTTTCCAGGATTTCCACGACCATTTTATAAAATATTCTTAATACTATAATATAAAGCAAATAGCAAATAGGAAAATTTCAAATATTGTATTAAAAATATAGATATTTTTCATGACAATTTCAAAATTCATTTATAGGCCTACTTTTTTCATGCATTTCCATATGAATAATTTAAAATCCTATTACTTTTCCATGAAATCCAGGAATTTCATGGCATTAGATAATAAATACGACCCATCTACAATTTTAAAACACTATACTATTGAATGCAAGGATGAGTTCCTTAGAAAAATTATTTCTTAAAATCTGCATTGAAAATTCTCTTTAAATATGACTATGCAATTTTGTATAAGTAAAAAAAAATGTGTTGTATAGTTGGATTTGTGGAAGAAAAGTGGGCCACCAAATCGGAGAAACATTGTAGGTAGGTTGATTTCCATATATACTTTCAAGGCATGTGACTGGGTCAAGGTTCACTGGTCTCCCACAATCCAAAACTACTAATAAAAACTACAACACATATTATTCCTGTTTCCGATCATTAGAAACCGATAGAAATAGACCTTGAAAACAAGAACAGTTTTATGGCAAAGCTGTAAACCTTCATTTTGACACCGACCCATAAGTATGTCCCTAGTGCAGCCTGTAAACGCAAGCATCAGTGGCCGGTTACTTTTGAGACAACCCATTTTTGCATGCACTTTCCATAATTTGCAAGTTTTCTGTTTTTTTTTGGGTGTAAAATAAAACAGTGTCACACAAAAACCACGTGGGCAAAAACCAACAAGTGAAAAACATGTGGAGTGTGTTTTCATTCTGTTTTGAGGGGGGAAAAAAGAGGCCACCTCGTTCATGTGACATTTCACATAAATTTGAGAAAACAAAATGGAGTTGGGCGTTGAAAAATTTACAAATTCGATATTATATTCTGCACATTTGGCACAAAGCACCACGTGGTTTTGTTTCAATTTCTTTGTTATAAATAAAGATTTATATTAAAATTGTAAAAATATATGGAAGACATAATTGCACAACTTGGGATTTAAAACACTGAATTTAGAATTCAATATTCAGTTGGATATTTATAAATATATAACTTTTTTTAAATTCACTATTATTATATTAAACAAAATTAACAATTTTATTAGGCCTACTATTATTACAATCCATTACTTTATAATTATAAAAATCCATAAATTTATTACTTTTATACTCCATATTTCATTATTGAAATCCTTAATTTTATTACTATTACAATTACCCAAACTGTTGAATCAGTTGCATGTTACTGTTACATATTACAATTGATTAGGCCTAACTACTATAAATATTCTTACTAATTTTTCATTATATAGTGCTGGGAATATTATAGCACTAAAACCTTCTTAAAATCATTCATAAAATTATTTACAGCGCATTTTAAACATGTAAATGGTTCAAAAAACATAAGTAGTATGTTAAGTGATTCATAAAACTGATTAAACAAGTTAATATTGTTTCTAAAAAATATGAATTCATAGTGAATTGACTCATAAAAATGTCATAAAATACCACATTATGTAATTCTAAAGTGCTTATGAATTTTAAAAGAATATAATTACTTCCATTTATAATAAAAAATCTGAACTGTCCTTGTACTTCGTGTGTTAGCTTTCTTATTACAAAATACCAGTTCAAATGTTATAAATCATTCATTAATAGGACTTTATTATATCAAATACTGCCACTATAAATTTTTATAAATTAACAATATTTCAGAGATTCAACACCCTGACATTAGAAAATTCTAAATAAACTGGAACTAAAATTGGGGAGATGTTCATGTATTTTAAAATTCATAGTACACATCCATCATTACCTTGAAACATTTTCAGAAAAACCAGTGAAGAGGAAAATTTCCTTTAAATCCGTGTCAATACCTCAAAATATTTCAAAAATATTTTTTGAAAACAAAAAAACCCACTTTGTTAAATTACGCAACTGCTAAACGAATTTTACATTTTTCTCCTTGTATACCTCAAAAATTGATTTTTAAACGTGGAAAGTTACAGTGTTTATGGAAAACTATGACAGCATTGCATATTTCCACGAAAAATAGCATCATACATGTTTATTTATCATTATTTTACCACGAATGTTGCATAGGGCAAAGTGGAAAAACGTGATTGAATGATGGCGAAAAAGAATCTTACTATCAATTATATATAATTTTTGGAAATGGAGGCACACACACACACAAAAAACAAAAAATGTCGTCCAACCCGGTACAAAGTACGAAAACAAGTTTCTTGGCAACACAAGGTGAATACCTGGCGTCACTAAACTATTGAAATTAAATTAGAATCTATACGAGCAATCGATTCTGCCCAAAACCGCTTTTAATTAAATTCAAAATTGCCACCTCCATCACGCCATTTACTCCAATTTATATATTTCCCTGAATTTTCCCTGACAATATCCAACCATCCAACTTTTCCAGACATGCAGCCAAACTGCAATCAGCTATATAAAATAATGCAACAAGATAAATAGCACTTTAAACTACCAAAATGTTAATTTATTGCAATTATGAAAACAACAAATGGACATTAAAAAGTATTTTACATGGTTCATATTAGGCCCTATACCAATCTGTGATTAACATTTTCCCTGACTTTTCCATGTTTTCCAGAGTCACTATGCAAAATTTCCAGACCATATTCTACGTATATGTAAAATGTTTTATAATAGTTAGAAGTTAAAACACATTCAAACTGAATTTTCCAGGTTTTGACAAAAATTTTGGAAAAACTCCCCTGAAATTTGAACTAAAACCTAAATTCCCCTGAATTTTCCAGATATTCCAGGTTTGACTGAGTGGTATGAACTGTTTTAGTATATTGAAGTAAA
The DNA here is from genome assembly GCA_034696005.1 of Glomeris marginata. Taxonomy (NCBI): domain Eukaryota; kingdom Metazoa; phylum Arthropoda; class Diplopoda; order Glomerida; family Glomeridae; genus Glomeris; species Glomeris marginata. The sequence continues at coordinate 5,774 of JAQFZQ010000209.1, read as the reverse complement.
CGATATAAATTAATAAATGTGAAGATGTTGAGTAAAAGAAGATAAAGAATATTAATTCCCTGACTTTCCATAAATATTCATGTTAATTTGTCCGAATTCCATGACTTTTTAAGAACTATCACACATTCTCAGATTTTCCCAGACAATTGGCAACACTGCTAGTACTTTATTGTTGTTATGACTGTAGTACACTAGTTATGATTTACAATAAGAAAAATACAATTACTGTTTGGTATTTCAGTTTGGATTTTTCAAGGTCTGAAATTGAACAATTTTTGTGTGTTAATCCAAAATATTTGCACGCAATTTTATTCACCAATAAAAATCGCAATGCATTTTTTTATTTCCCGTATCAGTGAAAATTATTATTAGTTTTAAGTAACCTTGAAAATAGCCTGAAAAATTGTCACAAATGAACACAAAGGTATTATTATTTCTGTAAAAAAATGTCTAGGTGGATATTCACATATTTATAATTACATAATTGGTTTTTAATTAATATTAATACTGAATTACGTTATCAAGTTCACTTTTGAAATACTATAATCGATATTAATGTTTATGACTACAACTTTTTTTATTTTTCCCAATAAACATTTCACACAATCTATCTTATTAACCAATTTTGTTAACCAATTAAACTTGAAATACATTTCACAACGAAGTTTGTATTGAATTTTGTAATGAATATGTTGCCTAATATATTTTGCAACAAACCTCCCATTAAATATGGTACATACATATAAAAACATGTATAGTAGTATTCTACATTTTCCAACTATGTAACACATCCTATAATAATAATAATTATAATAGATAATATCAATTAAAACATTTTAATTTTCTCTAAAATAATAAAACGGATTACTTTAAAAATTTAATTACATTTAATACAATATGTCAAATTTGCATCTGGGCAACATTGTCAGTAATTAAAATACCAATATTGTTATCAGAAAAACATTACATTAGAATAATAATAATAATTCCGTATTTGTAAATTATTCTTTATCACGTATTTGCTGAATCAACACCCAACTTTACAAAACTTTGAGGAAACTTTTGTGGAAAAACTGGTTCAAATTTCAGGTATATTGGTCCCAACCCATAAATTCTTACAATCGAGGATTTCCGTTTTAAATTCTCAATATCATTACCATAAAAGTAAAACAAAACAAAACAAACAAACATGGATGAAAATGCCTTGTTCAATTTTGTTTACGTACAATTTACATCAACAAAATATCCGGTTTAATCAACATTTATATCCCGGAATTAACGTTTAAAAATACAAATGAAACTTGCAATTAAAAAAAAAGGTGGGGGTAAGAAATAACAGAATTTTATCAAGTTTTCCTTCTTGATTGAGGTTATAACCAATGTTATAACCTTCAATTTGATCGAACGTATATAGAAAATTAATGTGAAAACTTAGTACTGGTGTATAAATAAAGAATGTCAAGGCTAAGAAACGAAAGAAAAATTTCAAAACTATATTTTCACTGACATTTTGGAAAATGTACAATGTTAGCAGATAATAACAACAATGACAACAAACATATGGCACACACACACTGTTCATTCAACTTTTAAAGTACATCCTGGATGTGATCAAAAAATCTAAACCGATGCCAACAGATTTTCTCACACAAAACCATCAATTACCAGTGACAAAAGTGTTGAAAGCCAAACACATGTATTTTACAATCTCAAAATCTAAATTTTCCATTTTATGTTTACTTCTATTTGTTTCTAATATATCTCCCAAAATAAATAAATCTAATGTTTGTACATAAATATATCTAAACAATTTCAATGTTCAAACATTATCAATAACCTTATATTAATATTATTATTACTGCATATTATCATCTCAATTTATTATATTGACATGCTTTAAATATACAACAATATTTTCCAACCAAAATAATGAAAAAACGAGGCCAAATTCTTTTCAAAAACAAAAACATTATACTAGTATTCATTTATTTCTTGAAATTATTTTTCCAAGAAAACTCGACCTGACCGATTTTTTGCTAGCAAAATCTAAATTACATGTATATATAAAAAAAAAATAAGATCAGTTACAGTGCAATTTTCAGCCCAGAGGGAAATGACAGGAAACTTTTACATCACTTCCGGTCTACGAATACGATAGGAAATAAATTTTTGAACTATGGCACCAATTTATATAAAAATGTATGTAATCATTTTGTGTATTGTCATTTCAGTTGTATTACACAATATGCAGTAATTGCTATATTTTGGGAGATGTTATCTCGCGAATTCATTTGTATCATTTAGATTTAATCAAGTTTGTTTAATTACATGTAATGTACTTTCCCAGTTTCTTATAGAAATGCACACTACACAGACTTAACCCGCTAATGACGTCTTAATTATTTCAGTAATTGACATATAGCATGGTATTGCATATCCTATATTTAGTTTCAATGAATTTCACTCGCTAATAATAAATGTAATTGCCTTGTGAATAATATAATTTCAGGCTTTTACTGATGACAATAACCTGATCAAACTTACTTAATTACTATTCCCATTATAAATTATACAACTAGGTAAAATATCAACTTCACCTTCATTTATTAAACATTTAATTGAAATGGCAGCAAAAATGTGAATTGAATTATCTAAATTACTGCAAAAATAACTAAATATCTAAGCATAACTTCAGACTTATAATAAACAATAAACAAAATTAATTATTTAGGATTTTCTTCTACTCAAACTCTAAATAGTAAATCAAGCATTAATAATGAAACATTAATAATTTAAATTTTAGCTATGTACATTCCAATTATACTTAAAAATGTATTCCGTGTCAAAACTAATTTGTAAGATTTTCTTCCAGACACTAAATTAATATTTAACAAAATTAGTAATAAACAGTTAAATTTGTTAGCTGAACAAGAAATTACTTTCTAAATTCTTATGGGTCATAACTCTAATTTTGTGACATTCTCTAATATATAAATAACAACACTGTTTATACAATAAATAGAATATCAACAAATTTAGTTATAATATACATTCTGGACACTGAACAATAAATTGATTAAAAATGTCTGGTGTCAAAACAATTTATAAGATTTTCTAATATAACGTCATTATTTCCCCTATAAATCAATAGAATAAATAGCTCATTACTATCGCAGTTGGCAAAATTCAAATTGTTCTTTTTACATTGTATATTGAATTTTTTAAATTTATAAACTGGGTTCGAAGTCAATGTGCTTTCGTCGACTGAGCAAAATTTGTAACGTTCAGTCGTCAAAGTTTCGGTATTTTTTCAAGGCCAGTAACAGAGTATTTGTTGGGAGTGGTTTACAACTTCCTATTAAGGATAGTAATAATACTAATAATATTCAGAGGAATTTGACTTACCAAAGTGTGTTGGTATCCCAATTCGCTGGAAACTTGCGGCACTTCGGTGCTGTTCCTCCGCCTCGAAGACGCCATTTTGCGGCCACCTGTTTGTCAAAGCAAACAACTCGCTTTTAGCTTTTAGGCTGCGAAAAACACACCTTCAACATCATCCATCCATCCAATCCTCAACCGTGCTCAACAACCGAGCCATGTCAATTACACAAACGCACCTTTGCAATCGTCGTCGTCGTTCTTATGATTCATTTTGCGCTCGAATACTTTCAAAAATAATGGAACTACTTTGCGACGTGTACGCTTTTACAAAATGTTCACCGCGAACTGGGCGACCGGCGCACAGTTATGCAACTTTCTTCTATTTTTATTGTTATTTCCCTAAGGTATTTTGTTGGTCCTCTCTCCTCCAACCCTCCCACTCGCCTGCCGACCAATCGCCGGATCGATCGAGGGCACTCCAACAGGACACGCCCCCTTTTCCCGTTTTTCCAATGAAGTTGTATATTCGACATTCGACACGCATGCTTTTCATTCCGATATTAAAACTTACGATTTATTCGTGTCAATCGTATCAACTAGTGTCGATGAACATTACGGGGACAAAATTAACAATCGGGGTTTGGTGTTTTCAGGCGTTTGACGCGGTCGATTGATCGGCGACCAAGATGGCCGCCGAAATTCGAACGCGCCAAGATGGCGGCCGAATTTTTGCGATCAGCGAGCGAATAAAGAGAGATTACACAATAAAAATGGGGAAATATGTTGTTCCTATCAACAAAGTAGAAATTTAAAGGGTCCTATATACACTGTGGGTATTTAATTAGCACCCATTTACACCTACCTACATTTACACATATTTTTTGTAGTTAAAATTTATTGTTTCTTTGTTTACATTTTAGAAAAGAAATAAGACAATGAACAGGGTGTACGTAATAAAGTTTTCTTTGTCCCAGGACAACAGTGGTCTCCAAACCCAGCCCAGGAACTCGTTTAATTAACGATTGGAAATGGGAAATAAATATTAATTCCATTTCCTTCCACCAGGTGGCCAAAAAAATCAGTGTTTCACTCGCATCATTTATTCAAATGATTGGTCTGTGTCGCCACCTGGCGGTAAACACTAGTATAAATTTATCGTTTGAAAAACGTGGCATGGCAACAAGATGTCAAATCAGTGTATTGCAATCAGCAATTGCAATAAATCAATTGTAAAAAAACTTTTTTAGAACTTTTTCAAAACTTCAAATATATAGTAATGGTGTCGCATACAAAATGTGTTTCTGTCACTTCTAATTATTATTAGATAATAGAATTATCGATCCTTATATTAATTAACACATCCAGAGATATGCATAAAGTTTTAATGACGTTACTCATCGCGATTGTCTACCGAATTAATTTTAGTACATTTGCACCAGACAGTTTTAATTTTTTTATCATGCACATTTTGGAAAAGTAAGTTGCGACAGAAAAGAAACACTCTAAATATCAGTAGCCTATTAATTAAAAATCGAAACAAGCAAAAAAAAAGAAAGACTAATTTTCAAATCAACTGTTTTACAAACTTACAGCAGCGCCACGCAGCGAAACTTTTGTGTACTATTTTCCATGCAGATCAATGTGAGAAAAAAAATTACATAAATGAATATGAACGTTGCACTTAAACAAGTGGAAATTTTGCAAAGTGGGTGAATTACAGACGCATTAAATCTCAAATTTCAGTAGCATAATTTACGACCAATTTTAATAATATTCTTTTTATAAAACACCAACTAGTTTATTAAATCAGATCACTTATAGGCCTACTGCACCACATTACATTGTAGGCCTCGTTTTGTTTTAACATAAATCGACAACAATTAACTTTTCAATATCATGTGGAAAATTCGGTTAAAGCCAACACAGATTTTGGTTTCAAAATATAATAACATCTTACAAAAAAGTTTAAAAAATAAGATCTTACAAAAAAGTTTAAAAAAATAAGATCCTACAAACTTATAATCATTGTGTAATTAAAATTATGTATCTGCATGACTATAATATAATTTGACATTATCAATTATAAACTGAGTGCTGGAATACTAAAAAATGTAGTATTAAATACAAAATATCATGACTTTATCAGGATTTTCATGACCATATTTAGCAAAATATCATAAAACACCATTTTTAAGAACATTTATTTCAATTTTACTTTGAACATTTGGGAAAGAAAAGAGATATGTGACTTTATCTGATCTTTGATTTTTTTTAAGGAAAATTCGTTGTATTGGGAATAATTCAAATCTAATGGACAAGATTTGGATAAAACCCTCCTCCCCCACCCCCCTCCCTCCCCATAACCCACCCCCCTTACCCCCCTCCCATACGGG
>JAQFZQ010000208.1:0-42908 GCA_034696005.1 Glomeris marginata | reverse complement strand
GTCACTGAATAGTGACGTCACGACGAAGTGACGTTGCAACCAGTTACTTCCGGAAGTAGCGGACGGCGACGGCGTGCATTTTTCTGCGCCTGTTTTTGTGCCGGAGTCGCATCTCTTTCGCACCGATTTTAAAGTTTAGATTAAAATTGAACTTATTAGGCTTTGTGTTGATCAACTTCAAGGTGGACGCAATCGGTAGGTGGACATTTTAATAAAAGCAATAAACATGATCGGAGTTATAAACCAGATGAATAATAGACGTCGATCCTAATCCATCCGACAACAAATAAACAAGAAATTCGTATATCTATGCTTCTATTCTCACTTTCAAATAATATCTTGTACATGGTAGAGACATGCATACAACGATACTTCAATAAATTGCGCGAACACAGCCGTGTTTTGTAGTTTAAAATTAACCTCGCCTATTTACGGCAGTCTTGCACGAAATCATTCCGCGCGCAACTTTCTTGCACCGCACGCTCAGCTTACCTTACGAGTGACGTCAGCGATATTGCACGTGCAATAATCTCCTGCAAGAGTGTTGCGCGAGTGCACTTTTTAACGATGGATGTGAATTTGAAGATTGTTTTTTGTTGCAGGGACACTTGGTCGTGGTTCGATGGGTGATAGCGATGACGAATACGACAGACGTCGTGGGAGAGATAAATTTCGGCGGGAACGAAGCGATTATCAAGAAAGGGGTGGACGTGAGGAGAGAACCCGTGGGAGGGACGATTGGGTAGATAGGTATGAATGAAATGGTTTGGGCCTCACCAGGTGGCGCTCCTAACCAGTGCTGTGTTGCTATGCGTTGCCTGCGAAGGTACACAGCTGTATATTGAACAAACAAATGTAAAATAAAATTAAAATAGGTACGTATTTCCAAATATTCTTATAAACCCACTATCACAGAACTCAAGGAAACATCAGGGCAATCAATTAAAATCCTACTAGATTGTGAACTGTTGAAACAATTGTAATTATTATAATACTAGTAATTTATATGTGCTAAAATTAAAAAAAATATGATAAGTTTGTTAAGAGATTGGTCTGTGAAATTTAAGCGTAGTAGTTCATTCTATACATGTACTACGCCGTACGCGAAACTTTTATAGTTTCAATGTTTAAGCACATTTTGTTGAATTGTAAAGATAACATGCAATATACAAATGTATGGACCAAGTTAATGCAGAGCTACGATTATTATTTCAGAGGCCGCGATAATTGGCAATCACGCGACAGGAACCGGCGTGACTACCGTGACTACGACAACCGCCGTAGAGACCGTAACTACAGTCCCCAAAGGCACGACATGAGCCCACCGATGAAGAAGATGCGAGGACGAGATAATTGGTAAGATTCGTCCAAATACACCCGAGAATAATGTTGGTTAGCCACGCGTGTTCAGTTTCTGTGTTTTTGTACAGGGAGGACCGTGGCGGATACACCAACTACGACATGGGCTACGGTGGTTCGCAGCAGATGGGCCAACATCACCAAGGTTGGGGTGGGGGAAGAGACAGAGAAGATAGCTCACGTGACCGTGGTGGTGGAGGAGGTGGAGGTGGTGGTGGTGGTGGAGGCAGAGATGGCGGTTACGACAACATGGGACCCGGCGGCCATCAGCAGCACGGTTTCGGAGGCCTGAGGTGAATACTTTCTCGGCAACATGATTACGTGGAAACAAATTGAATCATTTTTCTTGAAGGGAGCTCGATATGGGACCCACGCAGCCTCCTATGATGACGTTCAAACAGTTTCTCGCGTCCCAGGATGATTCCATAGGGGACGAAGAGGCAGTACGCAAATACAATGAGTACAAACTTGAGTTTAAGAAACAGCAGCTCAATGAATTCTTCCTAAACCACAAGGAAGAAGAATGGTGAGTGTAACTTCTTGGCGTACGTGATCTGTGTTCCCGCGCACTCTCTTCCTGTTGTGTCTTATTGCCTTCTCTCTACTTAGATTTTTGCACGTACAATTATAGTACATATTTACATTTAAAAATGCGTTATTACTCTCAATGCGCAGACTTAATTATGATTATTAATAAGGGTTAGAGCTGAAGAGAAAACTAATTGCGAACTGACTTGCGTAAGAAACATCACCACAGTATTCTGATATACTGGGGTGATGATACACGTGGCATTGTCTTATGTATGAATGTATATGTGTGTGTGGATGTACGGCATATGATTTTTTGACCGGTGAGCATCGGTGTGCGGGATTAGGAATTATTGAGCGAGCGAGAGAAAGACGATGAGCTGCTGCCTTTCTCCGCGTAGCCGTCGGTCACACGACGACAACCGATCTTAGCTTGAGGGATCACTGCGCACAATGCAGTGTTAGCTTTGCAAGTGGTTAGGTTAGTTAGTCCTCGACTACGTATTCTCTCTCTGCGTACCACAAAGGAACTCACTGAATGGGTAAGAACGAGCAAGCTCGTCCAAAGGTTTCCTCTTTAACCCCCCACTTATATAGTTTCTTTCATTGGACATTTTCCCCCCTCATTTGTTTCAATTCCTTATGTAACAAGTAATCGTACAAGTGAAGCTTCACAACCTCCAAAATGCACTAATTTTACTGAAATGATAACCGGGGTAATGAAGCTTCACGCAACGCTAAAGAAAAACGGGCAACGTGCGTACGATGATGTACTTACCTTGCGAAGAACTTTAAGGTTGATCTCGTCTCTTTGGGTGTCCGCATCCACGATTGTAGGTTCAAGTCAAAGTACCATCCGGAAGAATGTTGCAAGAAGAGAAGCGAACAGCTGGTTTCGATTCGGAGAAGAGTCGAGACGTTCATGGATCTGTTGGAGAAGCGGAAACTTGAAAACGTGTCCATTGACATTGAGAAAGCAGATGATATAATGAAGTTCTTAGATGCGGGTATGTACAACACGTACAATATACAAGTTCAATGTTTGAAATTCAAGACAATTGTTTTGTTTGAAACAGTCGTCATCAAATTGGAAGGTGGAACGGAAATAGACTTGAATTTACTTGATGAGCCACTAGCAGAATTGGAGAAATTGGAAAAGCAGGAAAAACAAGAAAAAGCAGATTTGCAGCAGAGTCTGATGTAAAAGAATTAATATTCTTGTATTTGCCATGTAATTTGGATTATTGAGAGGTTAATTACATGTTACTTCGTATTTTAGGAAAGAAGAAAAAGCGAAGAAAGAGAAAGCTGAGATGAAGGATCAGCCTCAGGTAGTGTTACTGTGTGTTAAAACATGAAGTTTTTCCAGTAAAATTCACGGTTACCTCATTCTTCCAAGATCGAAGAGACACCAGATTCTTCCGAAAGACCTCCCGAGAGCCATAAAAGCGAATCTGAAGACAGGAGCAACCAAGAGGTATGATTAATAACCAGGGAACTTAATCGCAAGTTCTGTTTTATGAAATGACAAGTTCTGTTTCATTAGGGTGAGAAGAAACGGAATCGCAGTAAGCAGTACAAATTTGAGGAGAAAGAAGAAGAGAACATCAGCGAATCTGAATCCGATCTGGAGTCTGCAAAAGAAGTGTCGGATGCAGTGACCAAAGAGAAGCCAGCTAGCCATTCCAAGAGCGAAGGAGAAGAAGACGAGAAAGTTGGCGAGGTTCCCGAAGAAAAGTCAGTTAAAGAGAAGGAAGGGGCAGCCGATGATGAATCGTCCGCTGATGAGGAACGAGTGCAGGAAGACGAGGAAGAAGAGGATGGTGTTAACGGTGAACAAGAAAAAATTAAAGTTGACCCACCTAAAATTGCCGAAGACGAAGCCACCAAAGAGAGTGGTACGTTCACCGTGTACCTTGAATACAAATAGCACTGCATGAAATAAAAATATTATTCATTCGTTTTATCTAGAGGGCGACAAACAGGATACAGTTTCGGAAAAGCTGGATGAACCTCCGAAACCACGGCTCCTGCATCGCACGTGCTCCATCTTCCTCCGAAACTTGGCACCATCTATAACGAAACAGGAAGTGGAAGCGGTACGTAATGTCCTACATCCTTCACTAATCTCACTCTGTTAAATCATGTTTGTTTTAACTGTGTTTTGCATTAAATTTTAGATGTGTCGGAGATACCCCGGTTTTCTCCGAGTGGCCATCGCGGACCCGCAACCGGAACGGAGGTTCTTCCGCAGGGGTTGGGTCACGTTTGAACGCAGCGTCAACATCAAGGAGATATGTTGGAACTTGAACAGCATCAGGGTAAAAGTGCGATTATTTCTTTCTTCCGAGTGCGTGTTTAAAAAACACCATTACGCTGCTATAAATTTCCGATTATTAGTTGCGGGACTGCGAGCTTGGCGCAAGCGTGAACAGGGACCTCACGCGTAGGATTAGGGCTTGTAGTGGGGTAGCCGCTCACAAACAAGTTGTCAAAGCGGACATTAAGATGGCTGCTAGAGTGATACAGCACCTTGATGGCAGGCACGAACTGTGGGCGGACGTCAAGGAAAAAGTCGACAGCAGCATACCTGTAATAAGAAACCATGAGTTGAAAACATTTAGTATTACAAGTGACAGATCTCAATAACCGCAATGTGTTTCCAGAGCTTCGGACTCATCTCCCGCAATCCATTACTTAAAAACATCACGGACTACTTGATCGAGGAAGCGAGTGCGGAGGAGGAAGAATTGTTGGGTTTGAGCAATTCCGATGAAAACAAGAACAAAGATGATGTTGGCGTGACAACACTCGAGAGGGACGAAGCACTAATCAAGGTTAACTGTAACAGTTGTCATTATTGTCATCCCTTCAATGTATGACTCGATTTTGGTCTGCCATCAGGTCCTGGATAGGTTGCTGATGTACCTTCGCATCGTGCATTCGGTGGACTATTACAACCACAGCGACTATCCAAACGAGGACGAGATGCCCAATCGTTGCGGCATAATGCACGCAAGGGGTTCACCTCCGTTGAACAGGGTCACCCAGAATGAAAGTCAGCTTCAGAAGCATTTGCCAAACTTTTACATTTACACGTAGATTCATATCTTATGTGACTCTGTTACATTTCAGTCAGTGAACACATTGCGTCGTTCGAGCTGAAAGTCGCACCGTTCCTTCAAACAGTCGTCAAGATGGCACCGGAGGAAGCCGTCAAGTTGGGCGAGAAGGATCCCGAGGCGTATCCTTTAGATTGAATGGTATGACAGGGTACTTGAGGTGAATTTCTTTGACTTGCCTTTCTTAGGGAAGTGGAAAAGTTCATAGTGGCTAATACCCAGGAGTTGGCTAAAGATAAATGGCTGTGTCCATTAAGTGGGAAAAAATTCAAAGGCCCCGAGTTTGTGCGGAAGCACATTTTCAATAAGCACGGTGAAAAGATCGAGGAGGTCAAGAAAGAGGTAACAGTCACCTTTGAATATATACTATAATACTTGAAACGCAGTAAAATCTGCAAGGGGTGGAAACATCATTTGATGCATTGTAGGTAGAGTACTTCAACAATTACCTGCGTGATCCGAAGAGACCGCAGCTGCCGGAGCACCCTGGCAACAGACCACCTCCGAGTGCTCACCCCAGAGAAGGTTTCGGTCCTCAAGCGGGTTTTCAACCTCCGCTGCTTCCTCCACCTCCCCCGCAGCACTACGGCTACGGCGGTTTCAACCAGCAATCCCGAGGAGCTGCTGCGCAAACAATGTTTCAAGGTTAGTTAGTATACAGAACAGCTCTTGCTTCCGTACTTCATACGCATGGTAACAGTTCAGTGTCTCCATACCTGGGATTGTATTTCAAACTTGACCTCACTCGACTCGAATCGTATCGCGGCAGGTTTCGATCGCGGCGGAGGTGACCGAGGAGGCCACGGTGACACTTCTTTCCGTGCGAGGGGCAACTTCTTCGGCGGAGGCCAGAAGAGAGGAGGTGGACGGTAAGAAGACTTCTTCCTACCATCTGCCAAAGACAACTGGGTTTTAAAGCTGGGTTCGTTGATTCTGTTAAGGGCCCGCGGAGATCCCCGAGAGATCGTTGGCTACCAGGATCTGGATGCCCCTGACGACCTCGACTTGTTCTAAACATTTGTCCAACTTGCATTTTCTTTGCTGAATGAATTCAAGCTAGCCTTTTACAAAGATTGTTGCGAACCATCTATCGCGAAACTCTTTTTCAACGGTGACGACAAACCAGCTTTTCTGCTTTCGTTTCAGATTTAAAAACGTACACCGTACTCAATGCTGGATCTATAGCTTGTTCTATTGTTTTTATCCTAATGGCAATAAAATATTCCTGGGGTGATTTTGCTTTGTTTTTTATTTTGCTCTATGCAGATAAAATATAAACTGACTAGTTTTGTGTAATTTCACCAACATCTCCATTTCACAACTGAAAACGAATATATATTACATGCGCAATGTTCAAAAATAAAACAACCCATGGAGAAAGACCATGCGTTGGATTCGTTTCGGACAAAGTGTTCACTCTAATATTCAGCGTACGGTAGATTCAGATCAGTATACATTAATTACAGTGCTATTCTTATTGAACACTGAAAATGGATTGTCGGAAAGCACTTGAAGGATGCATAGAATACCAACTTTTCCAATCTGATATCGTGAACTACTATTTTAAAGCCAAAAATGAGATCACGCACTTGAAGTGCTACGCAAAAGATTAAGTATAAAGGAAACCGTTGCCGCAATCATCCCAGCCATCAAAAAAACAACACTGACCTTTTTTTGCCTCAATATCTAATTATAAATTTTTAAACTTACTCGACTTTAAAATATAATCTGACGTTCACAACTCCTGAAATTTCAAGTGCGCTTTTTAAAATGATTTAAACCACCCAACGCTATCACGTGCGTAAAAGGGGACAAGAAAGTATAAAATCATTCAACTTTAAAAATACCAAGACACTGCCTATCACATCCATGACTCTTATGGTCATCAAGGAGAGAAAAGGCCACCGCGTGCAAAAAATTTGATCACGAGGATTTGTCGTAAACCTCTCCGTAGAATCACCGGACTTCGGTGTCGGATGAACCTTTCCGAAGGTGATTTACTTACTCTTGTAGAAGAAGAAACTGCGACGAAAACCTTAGGTAAGTATCATCACACTTTGGTATTCTTACAGTCATCAGCCCAATAGTTTTTCATCGTCATTGCTTCGAGGCTGTTGAGGAAAGAATCGTTATCCAGTGACATCTCCTCGCATGGATCCTGAAATGCAGTTATACCTTTGTATCAAATATCAAGACATTCTGACTAAATACGTACAAATCTTTATATTTACCTTTGCCAAGTCGATGTGGTAATTAATGTAACTGACTTGCGTGGAATCATCCAGGTAACTACTGCTCTCATTTGACAATTTACTGTTGTAGCATTTTGATCCGAGCCACGTTGACCGTTGGTATATCACGTACATGAACAGGACTGCAACATAATTTCATAGTCAAAAATCTAGAATAATACATCAATTCAGGGTACCCAGCGATCAGGGAATATAATTTCCTTTAAACTATCAGGGAAATGTGAAGGAAATTTGGATTTTTGTCCCTAAAAGTGCTCTTTCTTTCAAGTTAGCTATTAGTTGGTGGGGCAATTTGTGAAAATGTCACATTTCTTGTCATAAGCTATTTGTTGTTGAAGTGTGCAGCATTAATTCTCATCTGGTAAGTACCTTATTTTGTTGGAATTAATGTATTCATACGCTGGTTTGTAAATGCACTAAAACAGCTCTAATATTTACAAAAGTTAAACTGCTTATTTTCAGGTATAATGAATGTAATACTGTTTGAATAAACAAGTAAATATACAATATATTTCATTGTAAATACTACCCCAATTGATATGAAATTGAAATAATCATAGAAATCTCCGAAAAGTGACCTGGAAATCAGGGAATTTGGTTTATAATTATCGCTGGATACCCTGACCAGTTGTCTATAATTATTATTCCAGTTGCCATGCTGTGTAACATTTAATTGATCGCATCCAAAAATAAATTGCAATGTCTTTTTCTTGATCCATATCAAGCTTTGAGTTGAATAATGTATTTGTTGCGTGCATTCCGCCGCACTCAAAATATATCACCTGCCTGTCCTTTGTTTTCCTCTAGCACGGCAACTGCAATAACCAATTTATCTTTGTAGTTTATTGAAATGTACCTGCAACGATTACCGTGAAAACGACTGCCGCAATGACGATGCCCGTAATGGCCCCTGCTGACATCTGCTGCCTCTCACCTTCTCTCACCTGGCTTCCGGCAGAAGGTGAGGAATGTTCAAAACTTTGTATCGCATCTACTTTGGTACCGTTCAAACCATGGGAACCATCATCATCATCATCCTCATCACCACTTCCATCATCTCCTTCCTTCCTTTCCTGAAACAGCTCCACCACGACAACCGCAGAGGTGTTCTCATCGGACCCGTTGTTCCAGACATCTGCCTTCTTGTTCCACTCCTTGGAAGTTAAGGTCTCCTCTGGTTGACTCTCCACATTAGGGACATTGCCATGATGTGTAACATTGTCCAGTTGCATTGTAGGAACGGACTTGGAGGTTACGTACTCCACGGAGATGCTGGTCACCACGCGGGTCCACGTAACGGTCAGTTCCGATGAGGGAACGGTGTCCGGGATGGTTTCACCGGAAGGGAGTTTGCCAGGTAGAGAGGTTGTTGTGGTGGGGTTGATGGTAGGAGTAGAGTTGGAGGAGATTCTTTGGACATGGTGGTCGTCAGGTGAATTTGTTTGAGCCAAAACCACGTCACACACCATCAACCATCCTGTATCGTGCGAAAAACAAATTACAAGTTAGCACTACAAGCAACTGTGAATACGCCCATCCGGTTACTTTCAACCTGTGTAATGCAATAGTACAATCAACATCATGTGTACCATGTGGGAATAAAAAGAATATCACAGAATTACAAGTAGGCTTATTTGTTGTTTCCATGTCAACTGTTTCGTTTCAAGGGCACTTATTGGTCATATAATGACTTTCTATTATAGTTTATTATATATTCACATGGGAAACATAGAAAGTATCAGTCACTCAATGCTTTATTCTAATATACAACTAACACAGTTTGTAACATAATACAACAATGATCCAATTATTGTTTTCCTGTTTATTGTTTCTTCCTGATTAGGGGCAATAAACAACAATGTCTCTTTCTTATTACCTGAATCTCATATTTCCACATATTATATGGACCGGGTTAATTGGTTTCACACTCAACTGTCAAAGTTTTATGACAGTTTTATCAGATTTATGCCTGTAGCTTGGTCAACAAAAATCTATTGATTTCTGAATATTTGCTCTTCTTTTGAACCATTTTAATGGCCTCTGTCAACAATAATTGTACTCGGTTAATTGACCATTTTCACTAAGCACCTCCCATTGCCAAGATGGAGGCTGAAGTGGGGAAGATTATGCAATCCGATTGGCTGAAAACAAGTTTTCCCACTTAGGACGCCATTTTTCGAACGTTTTTTCAGCCAATGACAGAACAATGAAAATTAAACTATACTATTCTAATTAGATTTATATGTCAACCTAATCCATTATTGTATAAATCAATCTGAATGCTATTCAATCTCCATACCATAAATAACCACATCCAATAAGTTATGCTAAAAATTGTAAAGTATGTAATAGCAGTTTACATTTTTTCTTCAAATTGTCAAGTTGACTATTATATAAAAATCACTACTGTATTATTAACATTGTTATAAATTATGTCAATAGTTGGTTTGCCACAAGCTCCAGAAGCCGGATCTATGCATTTTAATGCAAAACTTTTCCTTTGCCAAAAAATATGAACAAGCATGAAATTGGAATGGTGACAAGAAATGAGTCAATAAAGGGAGATAAATCATGGAAAGGATCAGAGTGGGCGTGGTCTAGAACCTTGCCAACAAATGTAGTGGGGCAACCAACCCCGGTCCATTATATACCTATTCTTACATTTTTAAAATTTATTATCAGCACATATCAGTTAACAAAATATACTTATAATAATTTGACAGTCATTATTAATTTACATCATGTGTGTGTTAATTAACAACCATGTTTGTGGAATATACTTTAGCAGCAGTAATTGTAAAATATAATCATTTTATATTGTAATTTATAAAAATATGGAACACAACTTTACACTGTAAATCTATTGTGTTTAAAAAGCAAGTGAACTTAGATGGACATTGAATAAGTTCACATTTCTCATGGATTATAAAGAAAATGGAAGCGGAAGGAGACTTTATAAATTTGAAAAATGGTAGTTTTCACGGTTTACAGCAAACTGGAGGCTGTAATAATGGGAGCAAGGACCTGCAACTCTATTTTCTATTATTTCAGTGTGAAATGCGAAAAATAAAATGTAAACTCTGTACGAGAAAACCTCTGAAGCGATAAACACTCATATGTACCAAGTCATGTGTATGTGTATCACATATACATAGGCCTATAATAAACAATTGCCTGTTGCTTTCGAGAAGAAATTTCATTTACCAGACGCCTTCAAACCTCTATAAACAGTTCCCAAAATCCCAATCTTTAAAAATAGAAAATGCATAAACCATAGCATAAACACTATAGGAAAGGAGAATAACTTGTGTATTTCAATAATAAACCACAGAAATGGGGCAATAACAATTGTACAATCTACAATTCAAGTTTCCCACCGTTTACAAGTGCAGAATTTAAACATTAATAAATTAATTAAGCTATCCGGAAAGTATTAGCCGTTTTTTATTTAAAATTCCAAGTGAAAAACCATTACATCATAAAATAAGTTATGTATTTCATTAAATTAAATAAATAAATGAAAAACTACAGTACCTACTATCTAAACGAAAGACAGGACATTTGAAAAGATGAAAAAGTAACTTGACAACCAGGTGGCGCTGCAAAAAACTATCCCAAATCAGCTACAATTAAAAAATGCTTACATATATACAAATATTTCATAACAATAGGATTTCATTTTCCTTTCTTTGCCCTTTTTAATGTAGTTTTTTTATTTAAATACGTATATGTTTAATTTATATATGAAACCTTGCAAAACAATATGTAATGTTTGCCCAGATTTGTGCACCTAAAATCCTTTTATGTAATCCTGCTCCAATTATATTTAAAAAGTTCACACAAGCAATTTTTTAAGCTTTTATGTAGTACAATTATGTGGACTCATCTGAAAATATATCATACACATATTTAATATGTATTTCATTCATACTGTAATAATTACACTTTCACAGGTTCAGTGCACAAATACAAATGGCTTTTGTGACATGGAAACACTTAATTGTAACTTCCGTACAGTGTGAAGAGCACAAGAAAGATAATTTATTACTCTACCTATTATAAGTAGGGCGGTGGGAAAATGTGTGACCTTCGACCTTTCAGCAGCACGTGGTTCCATTGCAAAATTGCAAAACCTTGTGTATCACGTCTGCCAAAAAAAAAATGAAGTACAAATTCAAGATAAGTACCATAGTACCACCAGGCGGTAATAATTACAACAAAGATTCGTCATTCCCTATATACACACACACATCCAGTGAAAATGCAAGAAAACATATACCTACTCAGGAAGTTGTTTTTGAGATTTAAAGGTAACAAGGTCATACAGGAAAAAACAACTCAAAATGCTTAAAATAGAAGAAAACCGAACTAGATTCACAAAATAAACTGTTAAATTTGTAATAGCAAAACAAACAATTGAAGAAAATGTATTGTAATTAAATTAATTAATTAATTTAAATATACGCATGTGGGTACTGTAATAATTTATTATTTCTAAGTTTTTTTACATACATACAGTTATTTTTTATGTAAAAATATGTCAATTCCAGTTCCCACCAGGTGCAGACAAACTGTTTTTTATTTATTTATTTTTTTAAACATCGACAATACGTATATAAAAAGACTGAATGTGAAATTGTCAAGATTTTTCACCGCAAAATCCCTAAATAGCCAGAGATATTTCCGGGAAGTTCAGTCGGAAAAATCCGGCCTTTAACGGAGTTTAAATATAAAAATACGACGTGAATATGGGAAGCCAAAATGGTGAAATCGATGTGCATGGATCGAGAGAAAAAAAGGCAAAAAAATCAACATTTACTTATCGATTATTCATCATATATATTGCAAAATGAATGCAGCAGTACAACAAATTTCGTCCAAGAACAAATACAGCAATCACGCAAAGCAAAGGACCCATTTCCATCAACTGACCATCAATATTATCATATTATATTTCAACTCGGATCATATTCTAAAAATGGCGGGAACAGTTTAAAATTACTGTCAATTTCACATATTCTATTTTTTGTAGCACAAAAACCTGTTTCGATCGAAAATGACATCTTGATTTTATTTCAAGTAGAATCAGCTTTAGAAATTCGAAATTCTTTTTGGAAGGATGAGTATAATTAAATTTAATATTTTTAAACGCATATTTCAATTTATTTTCTGACAATTCAAGGAACATTTTCGATTCACAGGGTGTATTTTGGCGGGTTTCAAACATTATTAGGAATTTGCTATATTAAAATACAACATGAATATATGTTGTAAACGTTTATTTAATAACCGAGATCGTTGCCAAGCGGTTACCAATCGATTTATGCGCATAAAAAAATGAATGAAAATGGCGAAAATTATGAACTCACCGTTTGTTTTTCAGTGGGATGCTTTCTCATTTCCGAGTCAAACAACGTGACACAGTAATTCCCTACTTCACCAAAATCGGCACACTACGAACTACGAAATTCTTCAGCACACAACACCCACATGCACCACGCGGATAAAAACGAGAAAATAATGCTCGAGCAGTTTTATATCGGTGGATGGAACGAGAAAATTAAGCCACGCCTACAATGCGGTGACTCACGGAAAGGCTACAAAACCAAATCGCTGCAGTGCTTCCATCTAGCGAGCCGAAGATCAACTAACAACGCCTAGCAAAATAGAATGTGTGATTTCTATACCGCGGATAGGCGGCGCTGCATCACGTTAACATACGGGCAATCTCCTCTTCACATCACAGGTTCTTGATTGTTTTCAGGTTCTGTTTTAGCAGTCTGCATCGGTGCAAGGTAAATAGAAATAATATTATTAGGGTGTTCTATTACATTTATTTCACAACGCAAACACGTCTGAATACGTGTGTTTTCAATACTAGAATCTCGAACAAACGTTGGTAAAAGATGGCGCATTTTGGCATGGTTTTGGAGCGTGATGATCTCCGAGTTTGCCCCTACAACAAAGCCCATCGTGTACGCCAAGGGCGATATCAAAATCACGTTATCAAATGCAGAAAGGTAATTTTCAAACTGCTTTTAGTCTCAAGTTAGTAACCTAAATTGATGCCTATGAATTTGTAATAAACATTTGCTGTTGTTTTACTGCAGAATAGCGAACTGATGGGGATGGAAACTTGCCCATACGATGCCTCGCATATATTTCCCAAACATGAAAAACAAGAGCATCTAGAAAATTGCCCATTCAGAGTAAACGTGGAAAGAATTTTCGTGAACTGTAAGACCCTATTTTATTTAATGTCACAGGTGTATGTTTATTTTTGCTTATGTTGCCAACAAATCTCACAATTTATCCACTCTTTTGGAATAACGTGTTTTCAATATAATCATTTCCAAAACCGAAATGATGTTTATCAAGTCTGTCTCCCATATAACACCAGAATAAGCAAAAACTACAGACACTAGTTTTTTTAATGCTATTGCTTTTGTGTATAATGAAAGACATTTTTGCCTAATTAGTCTCTAATCCTGGTTTGGCCTCAACTGAGGTACCAAATTACCTCCCCATCCCAGATGGTGGCGAAGAAAGCTGGGATAATGGTAAATAATTGCTGACATGGTTAAACACATTACGGAGGATTAATTTCTAATTTTGTTTTCAACTTGGTAAAATTTCAGAGGTGGACGATGCTGCAACTGCTGGTTATATACCAAAGAAACATGCCAAAACATTGCAGTTTGTCAGCACTGCAACTCTGTTCGTAAATTATATAAGTTACTTCTTGTGGGATTATATCCTGTAAGAAGATACTCTTTTGGGACTATGTCTTGTAATTATTTGCTAACTGCATAACAGAAACCGTCATTACCAAACCAAGTTATTGCAAGAAACATTTCTTATAGGATCCTATTATATAGAAATATTTTATGGGATCTAATCTTACAAGATTTTATGTCTTTTGGGATTATATGTTGTATTTTTATGGAGGGATAATTGATTTCCTTTTTGCAAAGCAGAGCTGGAATGAAACCGGCAGAGAAGAAAAAGTTCCGTCAAGATTGGGCCAAACCTCGTTCCCCGTCAGTACCCGTAACGTTCTTCCACAATGAAACGAATTCCGGCAACTAACTATTTAAAATCTATATTTTTAGGTCACCAGAGCCAGAGGAGCAACCGATAGTCCAGGCACCTGCGCTGAGTGAACTGAGAGCTCCACGCGCAAACCCCATGGTGATGCAAAGTGCCATAAATCCGAGCAGCGCTGGAATTGGACGTGGACAATGTAATGACAGCTTGGACTCTTCAATGTCATTTCCAGCATTTCATATTAATTAATTTGGCAATTCATTTGCAGCGCCTGCCAATTCGGCACGCAGACTTGCTGCAAATATATTTGGAGGCGGAGTGAAACAAGAGGGAGGTGTTGCCCCCGCGCCGCTTGGCCGGGGTAGAGCAGCATACATGATGCCGCAAGTTGTTCCAAAGAGGGAACCTCGTAAGTATTTAAGCTGATTGGCCCAATATTGTACTAACAATTTCTCAAGTAAATTTGTCCACATTATTTAGTGTGAAAAGATTTGAAAACTAGTTGTGAATGCGAAGAGTGACTTCGCAGCTCGTTTTAACTGGAGGAAATGACATCTACAAATGTGGTACAAGATTTGCACCAATTTTCAACAAGTTCATTTATACACTTATTTTGATGTACGTTTCTTACTTCATATATATTGGCTTCTTTAATTAAAAATTGTTTTAGAATGTATTGTAGCCAATACATTAGACATTTCACTTGAACTGTTGCCCTTATTACAGTCTGCTATTAAATATTGTAGTAGCGCGAGAAATCTGGAGAAGGGTATTTGACTGCGATACAACTTCACATGTGAATTGTCTGGTGAAAATTAATTATGTAATGCATTTTTGGGAAATGTGCGGACATGAATTATTCCTGTATCTTCATGTTATTTTTTAAGAATCTGGGAATTGTATTTCTCATTGAAACTATACTCATATGTGTATGAATAAAGATTGTAAACCAGCATTTTAAAGTTTTGTACTTCCTATAGTAATTAATTGTGAGCCATGCAACCACAAAATTTCACTCCAATATTTCCCCCGTGGAAGAGGAACATTGCGAAAATTTATAACATGCGTACAATTTTTGATGTTGCACGGAATAATTTAACTATTTACACCAATGCGGACTAATTTAACTGCATTTTAAACCAACGTGGACTAATTTAAATAATTTTTACACTATCGCGGAACCACCAGCGGAAATTGTTACAAATGGAATGATGATGTGGTTAATGTTAGTGCTCTAGTTAATCTTATGTAATATGGAGTTTTAAGCCAAATTGGTCGTTTTTACGTCCGCGCTGGTGTAAAAAGTAGTTAAAAAGTATTTATGAAGTCTGCGACGGTCTCAAACCACAATTTAAATTGCCCGCGCAATGTGTGACTGCTATACCGGCTGGATAGGCGGCGCTGCATCACCGACATACGGGTTCTTTCTTGTTTTCGCAGTCTGCTCGGTCTGCTGCAAACAGATCCGAACCCTAAAATACTTTGACCACTTTAAAATCGGTGTTGAACTTTCTATAAAACGTTCTATTACATTGATTTTACCACGCAAACACGTCTGAATACGTGCGAACAAACGTTGGGAAAAGATGGCGCATATTGACATGGTTCCGAAGCGTGACGATCTCATGGTTTGCCCTTATGACAGTGCCCATCGTGTAAGCCAGGGGAGATATCAAATTCATCTTAACAAATGCAGAAAGGTGATTTGAAAACTGGTTTTAACCTCAAGTTATTGTTTAAATTGACGCCTGAATTCGTAATAAACATTTGTTCTTGTTTTACTGCAGAATAGCGGGAATATCAAGATGGAAACTTGCCCATACAATGCCTCGCATATATTTCCCATACATGAAAAACAAGAGCATCTAGAAAATTGTCCATTCAGAGTAAACGCAGAAAGATGTTTGGTGAACTGTAAGACCCTATTTTATTGAGTACGTCACAGGTGTTTGTTTATTTTTGCTTATGTTGCTCCAACAAATCTAATTTTCATTTAGTCTCTAATGCTGGTTTGGCCTCAACGGATGTACCAATAAATTACCTCCCCATCCCAGATGGTGGCGAAAAAGGCTGGGATAACGGTAAATAAATGCTGGCATGATTAAATAACTTAAGGAGGATTATTTTCTAATTTTGTATTCAACTTTGTAAAATTTCAGAGGTGGACGACTCTGGAACCGCTGGTTATATACCAAAGAAACACGACAAAACATTGCAGTTCTCCAGCCCTGCAACTCTGTTCGTAAAGTTTGATTAATTTAACATTGGGCCCAACGGGGAAAATAAGTTATAAAATATTGTAGTCAAATTCTATAGAATACTTTGTACAAAGATTTCTTATAGGATCTTATATATATAGGAATATTTTCTTATAAAATTATTTATGAGTTCTTACAATATTTTTAATTCCTTTTTGCAAAGCAGGGCTGGAATGAAACCGGCAGAGAAGAAAAAGTTCCGTCAAGAATGGGCCAAATCTCCTTCCCCGTCAGTATACTCGTAACATTCTTCCATAATGAAACGAATTCTGGCAACTAACTATATTTAAAATCTATATTTTTAGGTCACCAGAGCCGGAAGAGCAACCAATTGCCCAGGCTCCTGCACTGAGTGAACTGAGAGCTCCACGCGGAAACCCCATGTTGATGCAAAATGTCATAATTAATCCTGCCAATTCGTCCCGCAGACTTGCTGCAAATATTTTTGGGGGTGGGGTAAAACAGGAGAGAGGTGTTGCCCCTCCCCCGTTTGGCCGGGGTAGAACAGGTAACCAGTAAGGTACCAGATGCCGCAATTAAATTGTTCCAAAGATTATAATCTTGTTGAAAATTGGTACAATTATAATTGTACAACCTTACATGTGAATTATCAAGTGAAAATTAATACTGTAATAATGCGTTTTTTGGAAAATGTTGTGCACATTGTGTTATTCCTGCATCTTCACGTTGCCTTTTAAGAATCTGGGAATTGTATTTCTCATTGAAACTTTTATACTTATTTGTGTATCAATAAAGATTGTACACCAGAATTTTAAAGTTTCGTGCTTCCTATAATTAATTGTGAGCCATGCAATCACTAAATTGGAGCTTGGATTGGAGGAACATTGCTAATTTAAATTCGCATCTAATCGTCGCTAGATGTCGCTTCCTCCTAGACAATCTGATTTCATCCTACTATTATATTCGAAAATGGTGAAAGCGTGGTACATGAATAACGATGGTGTTCAAGATCAACGAGAAGAACTTCATTTGGACCCACCACTGTACGTGACCCTTGAGGAACTTTCAGCAAAAACTGGAGTTCTCTACTGGCTAGTGAGCAATCAATTTTTCCCCATATTTGAAATAGGCCTATTTGAAAATTGCGTTTTTACAAATGTCCACTAAACTTTCTAAATTTTAGCTGGATGCAGATAATTACGAAGGACAACTGACCAAGATATGCGAGGAAAGAAACTATAATTACAAGGATGTAATTGAGCTTTCTAGGGAGAAGCTGGAAAATTATGACGAAAAAGTGAGTTTAGGCTTAATAATGTCTTTTGAAAATTAGGCTTAATTGGATGCCAGTACATACATACATCAATTTTTTAATGGGAAATTGCATATTTGAACTGGTAACAATGGTTTTAACCAGGGAAGTAAGTTAAAAAGCTATACACCCACTACAGCAATAAAATGCTGATTTAGCATATGTATTTCAAGGCCACCTTTTTAATTATTAGACCTGGATATTGTATATAATTTAAAATACAATTTGTATCCTAACTATATGCAGCTGAAGATATTTTACAAGGAACACCTTCATGCAGATGAAGAGATTCGTTTTGTTCTGCGTGGAAGTGGGTACTTTGACGTGAGGGACAACGAAGACAAATGGATCCGCATTTTGGTCACCAAAGGAGATTTGATCATTCTACCTGCTGGAATATATCACCGATTTACCTTGGACCATCTGGTAAAATATATATTGAATCTATATTTGCAGTTTTCAAGTTATATTGAATGTATATCTCGTTTATTCAGAATGACATTAAAGTGATACGACTATTTGTGGGAGAACCAGTGTGGACACCTTACAACAGACCATCGGATGACCATCCAGCCCGCAAAAATTACATTCAACACCTTGCCGAGTATTCCAACAAGATAATCGGCTAGCTAACATTAAAATACAACTCAATATGAAGGAACTGTGATCGACAGATCTTATAATTAATGGAAAAATAACCCATTTATTAACCTTACCATATGCATGGTATCATGGACCAGCTAACAAGCTAAATATACACAAATAACTAACTATCTGTGTAGTATTAAAGAATATTTTGTGTATGTTCTACTGGTTTTCTTTCTCAAATAAACATGTATAACTAAGAGTGTATAACTTACAAATATTGGATGCGATATAGTATGTTAAAGACATTAAAATACCCAAGAAAATATGAAGTGCTATAAATATCTGCATGTACCTGCATTTGAAATCCAAATTTGAGTAAATTGAATTATGTATATTGGTACATATAGACATAAATTATGGAATATTTTTAATTTTTATACGAAAGTTTGCCAGTACAATACGTTGTCGTGGTATGCAAAGATGTTAAGCATCAGCCCAATTATATAATAAAAAGGTATTACTTGCCCAAATGCCACAAAATTGTCCATTGATGTCCTTGATCATAGCTATGCCTTGATTGAAGCCAAGATTGAAGGATTTCAGATTGTTTCCATTATCGCCCGTCAGAAGGCGCTGCAACTTTCGGAGGGAACTTCCATCGCAAATAACCCTAAATAACAAACAAGAATTAAATTACAATCCTAAATTTAATTTTGCCTAACGAACGTCCCTGTAATCGTCTGATCAATTACATATAAACCAATGAGTTTAATATGTACAAAATACTTCGAATAATCTGAATAATCTATTAACGAAATTTGAATGCGCATCGAACGGCGGCAACGAAAGAAAACCGAAAAAGGAAAAACAAGGTAAGAGTGTAAATAGGTTCTAGGAAGTTATTTGCAAAGAAATATCGCTTCAACCGCTACCTTAAATTCATATTTTAAACATCAGATGAGACAAAGTTACCTGGAACCAAGCCTGGAAGAACGAAAACGCCGGTCCCAGCAGACGACCGGTGACATTTGCACCCGTTCATCAGCGCGGTCTTTGTTCTAATGGCAGCGCCCTCTACCGGTCGACAAGAAAATTACCTTTTACAGAGACTAATGCAATTTTCACAACAAAATGACAGTATATTTTATTCCAAGAAAATATGCCAATTCACATTGTACTTCGGCATCCAGTGACTATGAATTCATTTATTAGCATATACTTATAACGAAATTAAATGGGATAAAGTTTGTACATTTCATTAATATTCATCACACGGTGACATCAGGTCAAATATTATGTCACATAATTAAGAAAAGAAAATTAAATCACTGATATATAATTGTATTGTATTTGTTACTGGAATAGCACAGATCATGACAGTTAAAATAAAATACTTAAACTAAACTCCACGATTAATATACAGTAATTTGACTGAGCTGATGTAGCTGTTCCGAACGAAACGTAGTCTACTTTTTTTTACACCAGAATATCTCTGTAATATATTGTTGAAAGTGGAATATTCTTCACACTGCGTACAATTAAAAACCCACGTCATATATCAGCTGTCAATCTTGTCCATCAGGCTTCCAAGTCGTGTACGAATAGCATTTCTGATCTGCCCAAACCAGCTTCGGCGAAAGACGGTGGCTCCGGACACTCCATCGTTGGCTGACATGGAAGTACCCTTCTTGGGAAATTTGAGGTGATTTCGAACTCGTTTGGCGATTGGTCGTGGCAAAATACAAAGTAGTACAAGTACTATATACAAGACAATCATAATAATATTTAGTACATTTTTTTTGTCCAAATGCTACAAACATATTTCGCATACTACCTTGAGAGAGTGGTTCCTCATAAATCTTCTCTCCAATCTTGTCCCCTCTGGAAGTTTGATCACCACATGAATAGTGTTTACCGCATCAGCGGAAGGTTCGTTCGGCACTTGGTCCGACAATTCAACCTTCAGGTGTTGAATTTCCTGAATTTAATAAAAGCAGAGTACATTTTAATATATTCCCAGCAAGACATTGACTATTGTACTACCTCAAATACTTATTTCCACTCATATTCCCCCTTATAAATTAAATGATTGCAGATGTTGACAGCGCGGAGATCTTGCGGGTTAACATATACAGTCATTTAATTTATAAGGGGGAATATGACACTGCATCTTGTTTCAAGTAATATCTGGTCACAATCATCAAGTGTTTGAACTTATATAGAACAAGTATGTAATGGGAAACCATAATAAGACAATTTTAGGAAATCAGATCTCCGCAATTAAAAAGTACGAGAAATTTAGATTTGCTTTTGAACGCCAATGTAAGAGTTTAGTCTTCACATGTGTGACAGGGAAAACAATTACATTAATTCACTCAAATATAGTATTGGAGGCAGTAATATATTATTGCTTGTAAATGTCCAATTGAACCTCTCGCTTGCGTTGCGCTTGAAGTTCCTTCTGTTGCTTCTGCATTTCTTCTTCGTCCCGTTGCCGTCTTTCCTCCATCTTCCGTTTCTCCTTTTCTTGGTCAGCTTTCAGAGACTCCAGATACGCCTCATCTTGTTGCTGTCGGATAGTCTGATTTAACGACCTCTCCAATCTGAAACGCAGATCAAAAAATATTAGCATGACGGCCACGGTTAGCGTGAAACAACTTATCTAAGGGTACATAATTACCTCTCCGCACGAGCAGTGAGTAGAGATGATTCGTTTTCTTGCGTAACCTGTCGTAGCCACAGGACAAGTTCCCTGGACTTAACTGGACCCTCAAGTCTTGCCACCACAGTCATTCTATTTTCACGCAACACAATCACTGCCAGGAATGGATAACAGTTCTCCCTCAGTGCTTGAGATACTGCGCAGTACGAGACAAAGTGTAAATACCAAGTATGCGATATACAATGTCCTAAAAAGTCCATCAACTGAACGCGGTACAACCTCGGTAACCCTCCGCAGTCTGGATGGAACAGGCCCAGAAAAGCATGTTAACGTTAAGGAAGTCGATAACATCCTGATTGCTAAGAGTTAACCTGCAGAATTCAGGAGTATCTTGATGTTCATCCCCATGTAGGTACACCAATAAAAACTTCAATTCCCGCTTAGCATCGTTTAAAGCCTAAAAACAACATTTTGAGTGAATAATTTCTGTTGGATTCGTTTGGTTTTAAACATGATTAGGTACGTTTCAAAATACAATATATTATACCTGACTGTAAGTACCCTGATAAAATACAGGATGTGCTGAACCATACTTGGCCTCAAAATGAGTAATGAAGCTTATAACATCCCCAGCAGGATCTGTGATAACTGTAAAACAGCAATTGGTAGTTTATGGTATATAATAATTTTTAAACAAGTAAACTGAAAATCCTTACATCGTCTTGGATCTGGCCTTATTAGTCTAGCTGCAATTAAAACGAAAATATATTTATGAGTTGGAAAACAAAATATAAAAAGTATTATTTAAATTACTCACAGACAAAGTTGAAAATGCTAATCAAAGTCGAATAAAGAAACCGGAACGGGAAGGTGAAAATGTAACTCCAGCCTCCTCGAAAGAAAGGCCTGGACACTGTGTATGTTCTGTGAAGCAAATAATAAAATACATGTCAATTTACACATTTTGTATTGCAAAATTACATTTATATTGCATTTTGATGGAGTATAATTATGAGTTCATTCAATATTTATACCTCTGGTCTATGGGATGTGTGACAACTTGAGGAGGGTTTTGTGACGGTGGACGAAACACTGACGGAGTTCCTTCTTGCATATTTAATGTGTCTTGGACTGCGACCTTTGAATACACAAATCATATCAATTTAAATGTTACGTACGACATCGAACATAACGATGCAAAAGTTAAAAAATTCTCATAGTTACTTCCAAATCCCAGTTGTGTGATTCCAGTAAATTCCGACATCGTTGGGTATCTTCCATTCCAGTTAGATCCTGTAAACAGTAAATTAATTCCGAATTACTACACATATAAAACAGATCACAAAAAAAATGATTCGGCCCAATTTGATACAATGTTTGCACCAAGTTGCGACATTTTGCAAAGCAGTAAATATTTCGCGATCGCCATCTTGAGAATCGTTCTATTATTAAACTAGTAGAATCACGATTCATTTAAAACATTATGGGATACCTGGAATTGTAATAATTTGTCAGTTTGCGACGAAGTTAGCTGATCTTCGTCGGCCATCTCCGAAGCAAAAGTCGAGACAAAATGTTTCACATCACCGAAAAACGAAAACTCCCATAACTTGCAGCGTAACCGTGGAGTGAAGTAAAAAGGCGGAACGGAGTTAATGCAATTTCACCGCTAAGAATATACAAATTCTATATGTATTCAGCTCAGAATATGTGCATTATACTCGTGTAAACATTTTTAAATCGATTACATATAAGATTTCGGCAAGAATCACGATCTTTCAGTCAATTTTCAGTACTCCCAACCAGATCGGCAAAACACTAGTCCACTAGTCTCCGCTAGATGGCGCCACCATTTCCAGATCCAGACAAATGCAATAATATTGGACATCAATGCATGATCAATGCCAGAGTTTTCCTACAACGTATTTATTTAATTAAATGTAAAAATAGTCACACATGTGCTGGCTATGTAATTATTTTCTGCTATGTAAAATAAAATAAATTTAATAAAATTAAAGAATGTGATGCTAGCTGCCTCATAAAATGTCATAATTAATGAACGTATGCATTAGAAAATGAACCATTATTTTTTCAGTACATTAAAAGTGCATTTTAGCCTGTGTAAAATTGTTCAAATGTTAAAAAATTAATTTAAAATTAAAGTTTACGTTACATTTATGAAGCCATTTTGTACACATTTGTATGTTATAGGTCATGGAAACTATAGAATTCAGTATATACAAAAAGTTACATTTTATTTGGAGATTATCAGATCTGACAAATTACAAGACAATCACCGAGAAAATATTATCGTATACTGTTAATCAATATAACTGTCAATATTATATTGCAAATTTCATACAAATAATACAGTTGATACAATGTTCTAACTTTGAAATAGTTTCATCATCGCCTTTTTGTAATATTCGTTCTGCATCTCTATCTTTTCTTTCAAAGTGATCATCTGCAGTTGCGCGGGGACATTGCCACGTTCAACTCGTAGCACTTCCATCAGATCTTCCTTAGCTCTGTCATATTCCTGAAGATTTATCAAAGCTGTGCTGCGTCTGTACAGAGCTTTCATATTACCCGGATCAGCTAGTAAAACCTTATCACAGTTAGTAACCACGTGATTGTATTTTCCCCTTTGCAATTGGCACGCAGCGATGTTCAAGTAGCAAGTTCTCCTCAATGTCTGACACCTTTCCACGGTGTCTTGGTCACTTCCATCATCAGCTGTCACCAGGATTTTCACTGCTTTACTGAATTTACCAAATGCACTTTCTATTTTCTGGGCGTTGAACAATTTCACACCGTCTGCTTTCAAGTGTTCGGCTTTGGCCAACTTCTGTGCACCTGTCATCTCCCAGATTTGAAGACCAACTGTAAATGAATGCAGGATTACCCTGAAAGAACCCTCTTTGGTTGTTGTGGTGATGGTTGTGTGGCAAGTTTCGCCCATTTTCATTGTCTGTATGCTATATTCTAATGCAGTGTCCATGGCTGTTGATCCTTCCCCAAGTTCCAAAGTGCCTTGTTCACATTCTGCGATGGTCATTTCAATTTTACAGTTTTCAGGTTTTGAATTTAAGAGTTGGATAGAGACGCAACACATTGATCCATCTGTTGGTGATGTCACATCCGACCCATTATTTTCTATCACTTTTACTATTCTCCATCCTCCAACTTTTGATTTCCACTCGAACTCTTTCATTTCTTTTCAAATCGTTGTAACTGTTGTGTCTGTATAGAAACATTGTAAATTACATGACTTTGAGGAAGTAAAAAAGCAATTCATACAATTAGACAATCGATATAATTCCAAATTTACCTTCTATTTGATTTGCAAACTTTGTCCATCAGTACGTGGATTTCATTAAATTTTCTCCAATGAATGAGATCCAAATTTCAACAACATTATAACATTTTAGGGAACATTAGGCCATGGATTCAACGAAACTTAGGTGTAGGAATATTATAACACTGATATTAATCCGTAAATAGCCAGAATATGCGCTGACAAAACACCGCTGAAGCAAAATGGCGAGTAGGAGAGACTAGAGCCCTTTAGCAGAGACAGGTGGCGCCACTTGTACTGGAACCGAGTGGAGCCGAGAACAGTCGCCTGATTTCGAGTTTTTAAACATTTCACCTCGCCATCCGCTCGTTTTCCTGTCGATTTCTTTGGGAAATGTATGTCCGCATTTGCTCGGAATTTTGTGAGACAGGTTCAAACTCCACGGTTACTTATTCAAACTCTGTTTGACCGAGTTTCGCGCCTCTCCGATCAGCGGCAGTATTAGTGGCGCCCCCTGGTGGCCACGAGTTGTACTTGTCTGACCCACTGGAAACATCGGTTTTTACGAGCGTGAAATATGGGTAACTACATAAGTTCGCTGCCAAAAGCAGTTGCCGTAAGGACAAAGCGT
Organism: Glomeris marginata; assembly: GCA_034696005.1. Lineage (NCBI taxonomy): Eukaryota > Metazoa > Arthropoda > Diplopoda > Glomerida > Glomeridae > Glomeris > Glomeris marginata. The sequence goes on along the minus strand of JAQFZQ010000208.1, from coordinate 17,890 downwards.
AAAATACAAGAACTGTATGCCGGAGATCGGGATTCACAAGATAAAGATGAAGCAGATAGTGAAATGTTTGCTCCTAGGAGGTAATCAGTTACCCGGAGGCGTAACCTCGCCCGAGATGAATATTAACTTAAGCCCTTTTAGCAGCGCTTGGGTGCAATGTCTGGTAATGCACCACAAAAATTAGTATGATAAAACTGCGTCATTCGTTAATTGTTATACATACAACAACAACATTACGTATAAAATTCAGCCCCGTAAATTAACGTCATAGGATAAAACATTTGATTTTTAAATTAGTTTCTTGAAAAGCTACAAATCTTGGATTAAATACATATATATTCCATAAAGTCTAATCAAATCTAATTCATTATTTTTTCTATATAAATATATTTAAAATATAAGCACAATTAATACATTAATTAATATTCCATTTTATAAAGCTAATAAATTTACAATGTAAAATTATATAATTTTAAAAGTAAACATATAATGAAATTTATTTACATTTTTCCCCATTCCTTATTCCTTTACCAGATTTCTACATATAAAGTAACAATAATCGTTTTATTTTAATTACTTCTAGGAAAAAGCTGAAGAGTACATCCAAGTACATTTACAAAACACTTTACGAAGATGGACAGAACAGTGACGTTGTCATTGTTGCACTTGGAGTGGAGTGGAAATTACACAAAGTTTACATTTGCCAGGTATAAAATCACATCACTGGGACTTGAATTAATTCATTTCATCTATCGTTTATGAGGCACGCAAATTCCTGTGCCGAACAAACCCATTCCTAAAGTTACACATTGCAAATCATGCCTGCATTTGCAGTACTGCGTTGAGAAGCTGCTGCACATTTCACCACGTTTTGCCAATTTCTTGCACCTCCCTAACCAACAAAATAAACAAGTTAACTAACTGCTACTGAAAAGCAATAAAGTAATATACAACACAAAATAAAGTCATACATTGAATTCTTGTGATTGGCAGCGAAAGAGCCAACACCGTGTGCGAAGCGCAGCATTCATCGCGGTGGCAATCGTCGTTACTGCCACACTCTCCCCAGTTATCTAACTAAATATTTGCACACAATAAGAACATTATACTGAAATCAGAACAGATACATTTAATAATAAACTATGCTACGCATTACCAAGTGTGATTTCTTGGCATCGGTGTGTGAGACTCGTACCAGAAAAACTATGCAAACACCGAGGACCAGCATTTGTCTAATCTTTGAAATTCCTGCCATGGCTACCTCTGTTAAAACAAATTAATTTAATACATGATTCATATGAAAGTGAAATACATGTACATATAATTACCCGACTGGGTTTTTCTGCGAGCGCAAAACACGCAGAACAGCGAAGCAGCCAGCTGTAATTCAGTTGATATCCCTTATCTCCAATATATTAGTTCACCAGAACTGATAATAAACTTAGCGCTAATTTAGTCAACGGCAACTTGCGTGATAACTATCACAAAAATCCAGTTTAAAATGGTGAAACTTTCTCTCTATTCTAGTCTCCGTATTTTGCCAGCATGTTCAGCGGCGCGTGGAAAGAAGCGAATGCCGATGAGATAACCATTGAAATTGCGGACCCAAATGTAACAGTTGGTGGTATGTGATATCACATTCAGAAATTGTACCAATAAACAATTTGAAATGTGTTTAAATATTAATATTAAAAATGCAGCATTGAAGATCGTGCTGGGTTCATTGTACCAAGATGAGATTGCGGTCGAGGTGTCTCAAGTTGTCAGCGTTTTGGGAGCTGCAATATTATTTCAATTGGTTTGTTTGAGATACTGTCATTCAATTAAAGTTGAAGCTCAACTTGGAATATTGTTTAATTAAAATTGTATGTATATTACACAGGATGGACTCATTCAGCAATGCTGCGATATCATGATGGAGACCACCAAGTCAGTGATTTTCAAGTTTAAGTGAATTGTTATTTAATTATTAACGTATTATATTAATTGTAAAGTTTGTTGTGGAATTTTAAGTGTGAAAACAGTAGTGAAGTACTACGACGCAGCGATGGAATACGGTTTGCAAGAAATTCGCGACGTGTGCTTCGAATGGCTACTCCGTAACTTGCTGGGTTTCCTTCCAGAATATCCGAATACCTTCCGGGAAGTGAGGTATTTGGTATCATCAGGGGCACCAATTAATTTACATTTTTAAAAAATGAAACCCCGTTTTCCCCGCAGCTTGGATCTACTCGTTGAACTGATTTCCTCGCCGCAACTCTGCGTCATTCAAACTGAATTTTCCATATATGCACTGTTAAAGATGGTAAGTAATTACCAACAGTTAGTTACGATTGAATTGAAACACCGTTTTCTGCTTTGTAATTTCTTAATTGCATTAACAGTGGGTGTTTCTGCAAGAAAATCACACTTGGGAAGGAACGCAATCCGATTGCGTATTGGAGGCTCACAAATTTTTCCAGAATTCAAAATCAGGTGAAGTAGAATACATCAAGCAATTGTTATAGTTTATCAAGGTTTACTTAATTTACATTGGTACATTTTGGAATTCTTAAGTAGACGAGTGTTTCTTGGACACAAATCGTGGAAGACAGTATACTCCTGCGTTTCAATCGCTGCGCTTGCAGCATCTTGTCAATCATCACTTGGACATTGAAATGATAGAAACAGATAATATTTTACCAACCGGTAAGTTACAGTGTTTAAATTTAGTGTGAAAAGTTCTGAAAAAACATTCAATAATTGATTGTTTATGGATTTGCAGATTGGTTGCTTCCCATTTTCAAAAGTCAGTGGTATCGGATGATGCGCGTAGATCAAGGAGTGGACAAAGGGTGAATAGTTATTGTATTTCAACAGGCTTCATTGTTATCCTGTATAATTGTTATTATATTTCAGACCTAAGCAAATCGAAAAGGAAGAATTTGACAGGACAAGTCTGCGATGTGGCAGGATATTACTTACGGACACAGAGGTATTTAGAACAATTCGTTCAACTTACAGCATTAACATAGAAAATGCAAAATTACATGACTTTTCCAGGAATTCCATGACAGTAGACACCCTAATAAATTACATATTAATTAAGTTTTTTCCTCCTTTTTTACAGCATGTATGGCGATGGACAGGTTATCATTTTGGGCTTGATCTGGTAGTTACTTATGAGAGGAGGTAAATATTCCTCCTGTAAATATGCTGCTATTGATAACAGAATTTAATTATAAACTTGCATAAACTAGGGTCATCAAACTACGCCGAATGATCCAACGTGGAGACCACGATCAATTTCATCAGGCAAATCAACAAGCAAGGAGGCATATTTGCTTTAGGTAAATCATTGCATTTTATTTTTTTGGTTAAATTACAATCTTCTCTATTGTAATTGGTACATGTGGTTAGATTTACAATAGGGTCACTCGACGATCAAATGCAATTGAAATCGATGGCAACCACCGAGCTTCAGTCGGTCTCCCTCGGTCGGAATGAAGTGTGTAATCTTTTTGTGTGTAATGTTCAAAATGTTGACTCACTAATTACAAGTATTGCTTTTCAGGAAATTAGAGTGATGACTGTGGATAGGGATGCGACATTCCCAATGATATTAAGTGCGAATTTTGTTGTTGTTTCACCGCTGGAGCACGAGCAAACTATCCCAGCGCAATAATCATTTGCATCATTTTTAAGTTTGTATGTATAAAGCACAAAAGAATTGATTATTGTTGTTCATGTTGAGCTTTGTATATTAGCATCGTCAATGTCTGCACCAGAATAATTATTGTCTTTGTTTTGAAAGGATAATGATCCATGATTTATTAATTTTATCTATGAAGTGTATTTCTGTACAAAATAAAACCATTTTCTGTGGTATTTAACATACAATAAAATTTTATATTGAATGTTTCATTGTCTAATAAAATGTTTTCCATGTACTTTTATGTATTTCTAAAAAAAATAAAAAATAAAATGAACACCTAATTGCAATGTTTGTGTTCTATTCTTTTAATGCTCAATGTTCTCAAAATTGGGAAAACCTGGCCATGAAATCTTTATCACACACGGATATTTTTGTAACAGATAGTGAAGGGAAATTAGTGTCTAGGATGTACAGTATGTGTAGTTTAAACTGAGCAGGAAATTGTGCACGTGTGACATCATGCAGAGAAGCTACCAGACATTGGTCAAACGGAAAAACCAATTTCATTTTGTCATTTCATCTTAAGGCAAGTGGATTAAGAAAACAATGTCTTGGAAAGTACAAGGTAAAACCGTTCAATAATATACATAATCGTAATCTGAATGCTTTACATGTTCCACAATTTTGGCCCCTTTTACACTGAAGTATAATTAATGTACTTTATGAATATCGTGATTAGTTTATTACTTGACTAATATTTAACTGTTCCTAACCAGGTATTATACATGGACTGTTTTGTAATTTATATCTTTTGTTTTGTTTTTAAATCCTTTACTTTTCTAACAGTACTGGTGATTGCATTGCTTTTTGTAAACACCTTCAGCAAGACTTTGGAGTTTTCAAAGAGTGAAGAGGAATTGATGTCATTTGAGGACAACAATGAAGAGATACAAGTTGGGGATGATAAAGCAGGTACCATTCATTATAAGCAGTAACCTTTGCTAATATTATAGTGTGGTAATTCCAAAAACTATGCCCACTGCTTTATGAAAGTAACAAAAACATAATATTCAGAAAATCTAAATAGGAATACATTATATTTTATCAAAAGAGATTTAACCCATTTGCTGCAAAATTATAACATTATATAATTATTGGATTAGCTGAAAACTTCATCACGGCTCATACGATGCACCGATTCTCATCGGACTTTATCTCCACTCTATACTACAACCTATCCAAAGGAATGAATTTGGCAATTGCTGACCCAATATATGGAGTGCATTTTGCAAATGCTGACACAGTACGCACTTTGCCCACGTCAGGTATTATGAAAATTGATTTTTGTGGTTTCACGCAAATGTATAAATTCGATTTGGCTGCAGCGTAGTTAATTTTTGTTTAAAAGGATGTAGACTGGACCAAAAAAGATGGCCACAGTTGGTTGTCACATTCAACGTGTCCACGGTAGAAGAAAACAGCGAAACTATTCACGGGGTGCAGCTCCGGATCAAGACCGGTGGCTCAATCCGGACTTCTGCGCGTACCTTCATCGCGGCGACAACCATCGGTGGTTCCTCCTCCAAGTCCTTCGTGTCAACCGTAGAGTTGGTACCTGTAACACTTCAACCGGACCAGACTTGGGTCATAGACGTCACTCGATTCTACCTGCAATGGCACAACTTCATCAAAACCCAAAACAATCAACACAACGGATTCCCATTCTTCGGTATCGTACTTGCGGATCCCGGAAGACGTAAATCCATGACCAAGTCCAAATTAGCGAAGAGGGTTCGGAGACTCCGATCCTCGCTCTCTTCCATGTTTCATGTTGCCCATGGCACTGAAGACACCAGTGTTTGCTCCGATGTCATACTGGTGATGTACACGGAGACCGGAGAGTTCATGCAGCAGTCTTCATCTGAAACACTCGTAACAAGAAGGTTAATTTCGCGGCGCAGTGACCGATTACAAGAATCCGGCCGCTGCAGGAGAGTTGCAATGGATGTAGAGTTTCCCCAGTTGGGTTGGGGGCATTGGGTGGTTTACCCCAACAGGTTCAACGCGTACAAATGCAGCGGATACTGTTCCGGGTACATGGCCGGTACGTATTCAAACCTGACAAATCACGCGTTAGTTCAGAGTTTGATGAGATTGATGACTGGAAATGGTGACATCCCTGCACCATGTTGCATTCCGACAAAGTTGTCACCAATGAGTGTATTGTATCACGAGAAAGGGGGAGTTGTGATAAAATATCACGAGGATATGGTGATAGACGAGTGCGGCTGCGCTTAGATTTTGAATGTAGTTTCAAAAACGAGAAACTTTATCAGTTTTATTTCAATCGTAACTTAATAAACGTCAACAAAGAAACTGTGCAACAATATGTATGTACGTGTATCTCTGTGGTATGTACTTGTATAACTTTTCACAATTCATCAGGCCCAACAATTTGGTCAATTCACAAGACGAGACTTGTTAAAATATCTTGTTCCTCTTATGTTATAGTACATGTAATTCCCCCAATTATTGCGTGCCATTTATGTCAGTATTCAACTTCATTTCATTAAAACCAAATTTTCCTGATCACAGATTCGGAGCAACGGTGTTTTTTCGCTCTCTGCATTTTACGTTATTGCTTATAAATTATAAATAATGGGCAAAAGCTATTAAATTATTTGTTAAATAACACAACGACTTCTCTATTTACTACTTTGCATTATAAAAACTCTCCTACTGTGAATTAACCAAAATGGCAATTGAACATTTCCAAGCGGTTAACTCTCGTCCCACTGCAATTCATACTGTTTGTACCTTAATTAGTTGTTAATATGAAATATTACTTAACTTAACGAAAGGATGTTTCTTATAGTAGTAGGCATATGTATTCGCAACACCAAATATGATTAAAAAAACCATGAATACCAAAACTACACTGCTATAATAACACCGAACATTTTGCATTCGTATGTCACTTGACTTGACTTTCCTCTAGCTTTTTTGACAGAATATTTCCCCAAAACTGTACAATAACATTCAAGCTCGGCATATCATTTATTCATTCACTCAATGAGCAGTTTTACCTCGTTGTTTATATATTATTTAAGAAACTGGCAGCAAAAGCTCAATTACAGCCGCACATTCATCTGCAGTTATCTTGCAGACTCGTTAAACCACACTTTAAACCTTCATGTTTAGCAGTATATTAGCCTCACTTTGTGACATGGTCCTTAAGATGTTGAAGAAACTCGTAGTACGAGTACGATGATTCTGTTCTATCCTCTATCATGTGCTGCAAGAAGTTTGTTTTCGCTTTGCTGTCGTACCTTTGGTAAAAAACAAATGATTTCAATATTAATACAGCTTTACCATGTAGAGAAGTATGCAATATTCAAAACCAATATACCTGATGATATGAAACGCAGCATGGAATGGGCGTTGGGATTGTATGTAGTTGATAAGGCTGCGGAGTCGCTCGGACTCCGGTGTATCCAATTCGGGAAGTTCTCCCTGAAATAACCATATATAAGTTTAAATAACCTGATCAAGGACGCAATACATCTGTAAAAGATTCATACCATTCTTTCAGGGATGGTTGAATAATTTGGCATCTTGAGGACATTGCGGCAAAACTGATCGCTGATGTTCGGACAAACGTAAAGCATGATTTTGTCTCCCGCGTCCATCAGGTACGCACCGCTCAGATCCACCTTCTCCGATGAAAGATGAAGAATCGGTGGCTGAGGAACCATCACATCCCCTTGAACGATGCAATCCTGAAAGGCAATATTGGCTTATAGGTAAACAATAGCACAACGATTACAAAATACCAGCAGAAAATGTTAAGAATACCTTGTCGGTCAACTCGTGAACAGGGTACAGGTTAGGGTAGATGTACAGCATCAAATAAGAGAGTGGAAGAGTTTTCATTTGACCCATCGCAAACACTCGTTCATCCAACCTAGTGCTGGTTCCGAGCCTGAATGCTATCTACAAACATAACTCTTCGTTACCGGATTTAATTTAAAATGCAATATTTTATGAAAATCAACGCAAAATTACATGTTTTAATATGGCAAGGGTGTACAGGGGCAACAACCGCAAAGTGCCAGGAGCTAGAAGACCAGATGAACCTGATGAAGCCTGAGTTACTTTGAAAGCGCTCAAAGCATCCACGCAAGCGTTGATGAGAGCGTCTCTCGCGTCGGCGAGCGAAGAAGTGAGAGAGCGGTCAACGGCTGAAATAATTGGTGATAAGTTAATTAATACGTACTGTATTAATTAGCAAATCAAATGACACTGTACCCATTTTTGCAAGAAGGCCGACTATAGCCTGTTGGTCCGCCGAGTAGATAATGTCGAGGACATTTGAAGACACCGGTAGGCACAGCGTGTGAACTCTAATTCGTCTTTCTCCTTTCGGAATACAAAAACACCAATTACTCATCCATAACTTGTTGGAAATACGAGGTAGAAGCAATATTCCAACATACGAGGTCATCATCAAGGTTAAGAAATAATGGCAATACCTTTACTTGACGTGTAAAGTAAGGCAGCTTGGAAGCAAGCGGTGTTTGTCTCAGTCAGATTTTCTTCTACAGACATTTGCATGGCAAAACCAGCATCTGGGTTGATGTTCGGCAACGAAAGTAGGTCCGTCGACCGCACGAAGAAATTCCCATGGAAAGTGTGAATCGACAATCCTACGATGTAAAAATACAAACAGCCTGTAAGCGGAACAGCTAAAGTGCAATTTCCGTTTATAAGTTGTATTAACGAACCTCTTGTACACCTTAACCGCATCACCGCTTCAAGGCCAATCTTTCTCGTCAAGTACCGCTTTAAATCCTTTTCAAAACGCTCTCCTTGAGTATGATTTAACTGCGCATGATATCCTGGATAATAATGAACGCAGCCACCGGAATACTTCGAAATGCAAGCTGGAGATCGTAAAACCAAAATATAAGTGGAAGAACGTGGCCCCTGCATTGTAATAAATATGTAACCATTCTTACACAAAGTTGCTACGTCAACGTATTGGCTGCTCAGGATGTACATGTCAACTGCAACTTGATGGCCGGAGCAATCCAAAGATAGTTTCTTGTAGAAGTCATTTGCCGGACCCAAATTGTGAACCTCCTTTAATTAAAACACGAAATATATTACGGCAATATGCTCATATATTGTCTTCAACACAAGCGAATCATTTGAAGTACCTTCCCAGCGCGTTGATTCGGATCCTCTCGCGGATGCAGAGCTCCAGGTCCCAAAGTGGGTAAACCGGTTTGAAATACTGAAACTCTTCCTCCGGTTGGAGACTAAGGGATTAAGTATACATTTTTATATAAGTTACACATTTAAACTTAAATCAGATTTAAGTACATATTACTCACAACAAGCTTGAAAGCGGCCTGTAAAGCCGCGCCGCAAGCGCAATCGGGATCCCTATTTTCCATAAATCTTACCGGCAGATGGAGCAAAAGGTCTCGTACGAGCTACAGTAACATTTAAAAGTTTTCTTGTATATTTCAATTTCGAAAGAAACAGGTGCATAGTCTAAAAATTAAATCTAGGTAACAAACCTCTTTGCTCTCGCGGAGATTTACCAGCAGGTTTTCAGGGCAAGGCAAAAAGACATCTGTAAGAATATCACAATAATCAGCAAAATGTTCATCAAATGCTTGTTGCTTAAGATATTAATAACCGAGATCTTTTTGAATTGAGCAGACAAATTTATATCCAATGAAGAAAAAATTAATTAAGCAGTTTGTATTAAGTTTACCGATACAAAACTGCTTAAACTTTTCCGGGTAAATGATAACAAAAGACCTCAGTTACACTGTGGTTTCGATGGCAATACGAACCATCAATGTCCGAAACAACCATCATTCGAGGTTGAGCAACACCATCCATCAGATTGTAGAAGTGAATTGCACTGTCGTACGTGATGAAACCGATCTGAGTTCTGGAATCACCCGGTAGGTTATCCAATTCCTCCAAAAGGGTCTCGCAGAAGGAACGCAAGTAACCTGTCTCTGATGCAGTGTACGACACATCCAGGACAAACAGGTAAACCGCAGGCTGAGGTGGCCGCAACTGTTTCGGACAAAACAGTCAATTGGCGCAAACTGAAATATTATTACATATAGGAATATTGAACAAAAGACTCACCATGTATTCAGATGGTGCTATGAACTCAATTGTAGCAGATTTGATCTCGGGCCTTCTTGACGGATCACCGTACGACTTAGACACTGGATCGAATTGAAATTCTTCCGGCACTGAAGAAACAATGCAATCAGTTAATCCAACTAATGGTGAACTAATTATATATACATGTACTGACTACTCACATTCGTTGACTCTGTAGCAAAGGTTACATTTCCACCTCTGTTGGTCAACGAAGTAAACAAATGGGTTGATGTACGTACGGCACGAGCGACATCTAACTATGGTATTGCACTGTATGACTGGTAGATTCTAAAGTAAACAATTTTTCACCATAATTAACAGGCAAGTCTCATAAAAACCATGCTTATTGCAAGCTTATACTCACAGTCAAATCTTTGAACGGGTGCATTACAATCCCCAGTGGAAGCCTAGCCTTTTGTAAGATAGAATTTGACTGCGGAATCTTGGTTAAAGTGCACCGCATAATGCTGAAATTACAAATACAATTTATTGTAAATACTATATGGAAACGGATAATTAAAAATAACAATCACACTGCTTGAAAAAGCTTACTTACTCAGGACTGCAATTTGGATGTTTGTAATCATACATGGGTAATACTATCTTGGGAGGTTCTATGCGCGTAGTTGGCAAAATGTTCCTCGTCTGCATGAGATCCACAGTTTCTGTACCCTGCAAATCCAAAAAATAACTTAATCTCAACCCTATAGAATCAATAATTCCATATTCACCTCTGTCAAACTCAGTCCAGAGAGCTTTTTCCCAAGTGGGCTCACTCCATACCCATGGCCCTGCATCTGTCCAGGTACGGGAGCAGGTGGAACAAAGTTTCCTGGCGCGGTTTGCTGAAGGGTCTGCGGTTGCGTACCACTGTAGTTTGGAACTTGCTGCTGAGGGTATTGTCTTCTTCCGGCTATTCCAGTTGGTGGATTCTGGTGGTCGGGAGGATGCTGAGGAGGAAACTGCTGTTGCTGCAATGGTGTTGGTGGTGGTGCGACATTTGACATAGGGGGTAACAATGGTCCCCTAATATTTTGACTCGAGTGTTGAGCAGCTTGAGGAGGACCTGCTGCTACAAACGATTATAAACAAGCAATCGATGCAAGGGTCAGGAGAAATATTGTAAAGTTAGGTTACTATATATATTTTCATAAATGTATAAAACAAAACATTTGTTATTTCAATCAATACTAGTTCACAATTGTTCATTACTATTATCAATTAATTACTTTCATGGCAGTGGATATAAAAGCCAATCAAATTTTAAATAAAGCTGCAACGAGGATTACGTACAACTTGGTGCAAACTGGCCTTCCATGGCATCGTAACGCTGGTGAGGAATCGGAGAAGGGTTACGGGAGGACTTTGCCGAAGGAGGTTCTGTTAAATTCCACGATTAATGTTATTAATGTTAGAAGGAATCGCCAACATACATGCAATGTGCAATTAATAAATTTTGGGACTAGCTTAACACTGTGTATCAACAGATTTTGGCATAACAGTTCACCAATGTTCAGTGCGTAATGTATAACTTGATCACACCAAACTATTTCATTTAGTATAGGTAGCACAGCTAAATTTAGCTATATATGAACACAATACCTAACAAATCAATACAATAAAATAATCATACACTCATAGCAACTCAACACAACATGTCAAATAGGAAGACCATCAACAATGAAATAGTTGGTAATTATTTCATTTTAAAAGCCTTGACTGCAACAAAATCCACTGCAAGTAGAAAGCAATAATTCATGATAGTGTTTACATACCAGAGACCGAGGGACTTGGAGTTGATTGTTGCGGAGGTGGCGGTTGGGTCCATCCAGGTCCTCGCGGAGGTAACGCTAAAGATGCTTGGGAAGGTCTGAGAGCTAATAATTTAAAAAAATCGAAAAACACAATATAACATCAACAAAGAACATTTGTAATTTCATTTATTGACTTTGTTTACCGGATGTATTTGGTCCTGGCATTGCAGGAGGCAAATTGGGTAACATGGGAGATCCCTGTTGCGCGTTAGATGGATGCGGCACTCGTGGTCTTTGGACAGACTGCATCCCATTTTGGAAACCATCCGTGACACCAACTCCACCACTATACTGGTAAAATTGTCCACTCGTATGTGCAGGTCCATTCAATCGTGTGGCTTGATTCAAGCGTGGATCAGCAGCACTTGTCGGTGGTGACTGCAACGGTAGCTGCTGCGGCGGCGAAGGGCCAGTCATTGGTCTGCTTATTCCACCGGGTGGATGAGGGATTTGAGGGGCTTGTCCTGGTGAAGGATAACCCTGTTGATTGTGCGCTAACATTTGAGGTCTGTAAGCTTCAGATTCACGAGTCAGTGGTTTGGCTGCTTGTAAATTGTAAGCTGGAGGCCTTGTAGGAGGTGGTAATGTGGATGCAGATGCAATTGGTGGTGGATGATGTTGCATTGCACTCTGACCTGCATCATTTCCATTCCACATTTCTGGACCTGATGAAAGTCCCATTTGGCCATTGTACCTGCCTTCAAATCAAAAGAATGATTCATTAATATTTTACTAATTAATATCTCAAAGTAACATAGTTTTCAAACTCTTCCACTATTTGCCGACACAATGATATTTTTTTTAGCAAATAAACATTTCCTAGTATAGCCATGCTTTTCAATTGGCTGACACCAATTTGGTCAGGGACATATAATGAAGTAAACAAATGCTTTCAGTTATGGTCACTCTTGCGAGAAAGTGATAACAACTAAATTTCCAGGAATAAAATGTGGTCAAATAAAATGGGATTCGCTGTATTACACCATAGTAACAAAATGTGTATTTATTGTTTAATTAAAACACTTCCTAATAAATATTATAACATGAATACAAAACAGAGGCGTTTTAAAATTATTGTCCAGTGTCAAACAACTGGTCAAAGTGAATAATTGAAGGTCATATTTCTTACAATTTCTACTTGTCATGGTCACAAATACAATGGTACAGCAAACACTTTTCGATTCGATTTATAAAAAGTATTATACATCTACAACTAAAGAATTACGTATATTTTTGGTGACTTGTGTGAAGACAATTAATCATAACCTGAATATAATAACATGCAGTCATGCATTTTCGATCACAAAATTATCCCTCAAATTTTCAATAAATCCCTGAAAATAAAAGTAACAACGCCAGTTTACAAACTTGGATATATTATGAATGAATGAATGGAAAATATCACGGGAAAATATATACCAGGGTAATTGGGAGCATTCATTTCTTGCTGTAACCTGCGTTGATTAGGATCGGCCATGACACGTAGTCTGTCGAAATCTTTCTAACCTGAATACAAAAATTATCTATTTTTCCCAGAAAAGTCCTCTTCTATTCAGCCAGCAGATCACCGACTCGGATGCATGCTAGTACTGCACCAAAGGTTCGCACATACAACGCCACGTCCACTCTGAAAATGTGAAACAGAATTTAGTCGGCGATTCACGCAACTTTGTTGCGTCCGAATTATTTGCACGCAATAACATGTGACGTCATCTACGTACCATTTACGGATTGCACGCAAGAAGTTGCGCGTCGAATATGTGCTCGCAATAAAAATGCACTGAATGGGTCACCGAAGGTCGAGATCAGAATATATCGACGTGGCACTTTTCGCGTAAGCAATAAACGTTTAAATTACTGATTACAATTACTAGAAGTTGGTAACACGCCGAAGAAATCGAAAACCAATATATGTATCGGCGCACGATCTCGATGTACCCAAAAAATGTGGATTTCCAAACGGAAATGTGAGAAATTGAGCGCAATATTGACCCAAGCGGCAAGCGATATGAAACGTTGTTTGATACTACATCCGCTAGGAGGCGTTGCTCATTTTGGCGTCATTTCAAACGATACAACACGTTGCTGTCAATCAATTTCTAGTTGTTGTAGGCAATATTTTCCCCATGTAATTGCTCGAACTTCCTGCAAGTAGCGGCCTTGGACATTTCAAAAGAGATCGCGGTTTATTTAGATGACACGGAAAGCGCTAGCTGAAAAGCTCTGTTGCAGTTTCTGTAAAACCGCGTACAAAGGACGAAATTTAACATTTTTATATAAATAAATTCATATAGTATATGCTGATCTGCAGAATTGAATTGCAAGTATACTTTGCACTGTATAATTTCTATATGTAAATTGTTTAATCAAAAGTGGTTTAATGATCCTTTGTTTAATTTGCCATGAAAACTTTATATAGGGCTATAATATAAAACTTTTATTGTCAACAATGAAAATGCAAATATATAACTAATTTTCGTCAAAATGTTAGTTTAATCGCTTTTAGAGACTGCATATTTTAACATAAACTATGTAAAACAGGACGTTATAAGATCTGACACACATGTGCTGATGTACATACAACCCTGGCTAAAAGTATATCACATTTTGCTATCCTGCAGCACACGATAAGCGACAATACTTTTTGTATACATATAGCATGTATAATACAATTTAAATCAATTCATTGTCTTAATTTGCTGATTTTTTGTTCAATATTGAGCTTATAAAAGTTTGTATAAAAGACATGATGGCCAAGAATAAGCATGTCACGACATGGTGATAGATTGCGCAATCAACTGGAGGAATTTTGTATATTGCGTGCATGCTGTTCGATTCGATGGTTTTATATGGTCACGCAGATGTTGTACATACTTAATTTTTCAGGCTTACTAGCGCCACCTGTACAATGTATTTCTTCTGAGTAGCCTATTTACCCTTGCTAATGCACTTGTCATCATTGAACTGTGCCATGAAACACTATGGAACTTATTACATTTCCTTCACAAATTTCCCAATATTGAAGTGCCATCTTGTGTAACATACTATGTACTTGAAAACAATTGTTACATCAGTTTAATATTGAATGTATGGCCCTTGGTATGGCAGACTGTCAAGTCACAGTAGGCCTGGCTACAAGATATAGCTTTAAAGTTATCAGATTTTTTATTTTTAGTAAAGGTAAGATTACTATATTAATAATTCCATCTTGCACCACCAGAGGGCGCAGCATGTACTGTATACGCTCATAAGGTACACATACACATCATGCAGTATTTCAAGCATATCTACAAATCTTAATAGGAATTGGAAAAATAGCTCTAATAAATAATTGACACCATGGCACTTAATGGTTCCTGGAAAACCACGTGGGATTGTAAATCGATTTCTAAAGATGGCCACACAAAAAATGACTTACTTGCTTTATTCAAGAGGGGAAAAATATTTGAAAGAAGATGGGACTGTAAAAACATTTTTGCTCTTGACCAGTTTTCAAATATATTCAGTGAAATGAAAAGTTGCAATGTTACAGGAAGAAGGGCAACTGCAACCAGACATGCATTTTTTGCCCGCCATTACACCAGTCAACCTTTATGGCAATCACTTTTTGCCTCAATGATTCCGTATAAATAATATATTTTAAACGCATCATTCATGACGTACCAACTATATTAAATGTTAAATTGTTATTGTATTTCCTTAGCAGTGTTGTAGCATTCGCAACCACTTGCTCATAACGGAGGCTTCTCATTGGCTCTTTTTGTTACCATAGTAAAACTACGCACATGTTATATTGTTTCCAGTATGGCGTTTTCAAACTATGTTGCCAAATGCGTGTCTTTTTGAACCTGATTGTTGTGCAATGTTAAGTTTGACGTGTAATTTACAGTAATTACATGACAATTATAGAAATGAAAAACATATTAAAACGTTCTGCAATTATATAGTTTCATAAATAACAATGCATGCAATTTAAGTTACGGAATGGATGTTAAACCCTTATGTAATATCAAAAGTGTATGATGATCCCAAGAGGAAAAGTGCAATTCTTACAATAGTTTGTGTACCAAATTGGAGACTTTTTATTAACAATCTTGTATATAGTTTTGTGCACAAAATGGAATGAATTTTGTACATAATTGTGCTCAACTTTTTCTCTTGAATATATATTCTTTATTGCGAACATTTATGCACCAACCGTCGAGAAGGAAAGCGCCGGAAGTGGGAGGTTTTATGGTTGTGACGTCACGGTGCAGGTTTAAAAACGTTTCTTTTTCATTTTCGAACGGTTGCCATTTTTTCACGTGGCAATAAAGAAGCTTACAGTAGCGTAAGTTTAAGAAAAGATGAAAAGCTCTGCTGACCCAGTGACCGGCGTTTGACTCTAGCAAAGATGGAGGGCGTTTTCCTACAAAATATGGACGTCCATGCTTGGAATGTGAATTAACCGTGACACGAAAAAGCAAAAAAGAGAAAATCCGTCTGACCAAGGAACATGAGTCAGATGAGGAAAGCAAAAAAATGATACAAAAAGTAACCAAAACTACATATATGAAAGGCAATTCTGAATACAGTTGTAACATATCCAATGGTCATGCAAAAAGAATAAATGAGTAGAGAAAAGAGCTGTCAGCCAGATTTCAAATTATATGAAACCAAGATGGTGCTGGATGTTTAACACAGTTGGCACAATGAGAATGCAGCATGGAATGTTCAAAAAGTTACACTTATTAAATCTACATTAATTTAACCAAAGGGATTTTAGTAAAAGTGAATCAATCAAGACATAAAAGGCACATAGGGGTATGATTAAAAAAATTGGCATTAAAATAACTTTAAAACTTAATACTAAAACCATGGAACAAAACTGCCATAGCATAACATGGGAAAATAGAGCACCTGGTGGCAAAAAGAGGCGCAACAAAAGGGGTAGCACATGCTA
Source organism: Glomeris marginata (assembly GCA_034696005.1). NCBI lineage: Eukaryota > Metazoa > Arthropoda > Diplopoda > Glomerida > Glomeridae > Glomeris > Glomeris marginata. The sequence goes on along the minus strand of JAQFZQ010000208.1, from coordinate 1,305 downwards.
TTATTGAAAAATAACTAGTATTCAGAACGATGGAAGACTGCCTCAAAAATGTGATTTTGCAAATTTAACTACAGTTCCCATCAAATTAGTTGACAGAAACGTTTTTCGAAGCACAGTTTCAAATGATCCACGAGTTTCTTGAAAATAAATTCCACTTATTTTATCAATTAGACGTCCATTATTGTTCTTTTTATTAGAGTAGGCTGGGGTTTCAATGTAATTAGAGTAGTTCCTACATTTTTGAAACGAGAACGAGTGTTTCCAGGAAACGACAATGAAATCAGGTGAACAACTTGAAATGGCACTCTCTCTCTTCCAAGACCACGTGGACAGAGGTCATCGGGGTCAACTGCAATGCTGAATGGTATTCAACCTAAATTCATATTCCTTCAGATATAAATATTAGCTAGACATATACACAATACAAAATCAGGGTCGGTAAATGCATCAATGACCGGCCTTGTACATTCAACTCTATTCGGTCAACGCTTCCGGTATAGCTATAACTGAAATTTCTGAAAACGCACAGCGCCATCGACGGTAACAGAACGAACCATGTAATTTTCTAGTAAACACTTGCCAAGCGTGTAATAATGTGTCACAGATGACGCCATTGTTTCATGGTCACGTGGTTTAATTTACTGCAACTAATAAGATGGAAACAAATTATTCATATTTTGCGTACTACTTTCATTCTGAGTTCTGTGACCAGCTGATCATTATTACACAGAATACCCCTTTCAATGGACTTTGAATTAAGTTTGTGTATGGATGATTATAGTCACGTGGACAACCTATTATACATTTCATCGAAACCATTCAAACTAAAAAGTTTTTTATCATGGGCCTATATTATTACCGCCCACAATTCTTATTATGCGGCTGAGTAACATCCGGTTTTCAACAATATGATTGGTTACAGTAAATGTATAACATCTACAAAGCTTTTGTCACATGAGACCATTCTTAGACAGTATTCTACCTCTTCCTATTTAATCTTAAATTGTCCCTGCACTGATTTTTGAATGTTGAGTGTTGAGTTTTTAGTATAAAGAATTTTTGGATGCTCAGGGGCAAGTTGAACCATCTCAAAAAGTGCACAGTCATTAATTTACTACATAATAAACTTTATTAAAAATGCCTATATACAGTATAACAATCTGAAATTATATATAATATATAGTTGGCCTAAATTCTTTTGGAAATATGGAGTATATGAAAGAATTTAAAATACATAGGGGAGACCGGGGATGGATGCACCACTGGGTATTATGCACCAGTCGATCTAGCGTTAAAACCACGTTT